>DWFV01000106.1:0-18359 GCA_018246775.1 Parelbella machaon machaon
AAGATACCTTACTTTTTACTTCTCTTATACTCGCTCAGTCTATCTTTAATAAAACGTCTGTTAATATTGATACTATCGCTGTAACAATGTGTATCATTTCTAAGGGTTCCCCAATTAAGGTAAAGCTGTCTTCGTTTAGAAACCATCGTGGAAAATCCTTTTATAATAATCTGTCTCTTTTGTATTGCAATACCTTTTTTAATGATAGTTCTGCTTATATTAAAATTATTTTGGTTATGAAACGTTTTTCTTAAATAATCCCGTACTTCTCATCTATTTCAGTTTTCTTTGTAACAATTAATTTTATTATTACAATCATTTTATTCTCTTATTAAATTTTAATATAATATTGTAGTATCTTTAATATAAAATTTCGCTTTTAGCTCTAAACAATGCGTTGACAAACGAAACTACCTACGAGATATACAACAAAGGAGTCGAGTTGGGAATAATTAATGCTACAAAGTATTCATTTAATTCGTTTGCCTTAGATGACGTGAACATTTTTAGAGGAATATATGAACAAACCGCCGTTAACGGCTTTTACCCGTGCAATTACGAAGATTTTTTGATAATCAACAATTTCGGTCTACTACCGGATACGCAAGAGTCTTTATTTCAAAAGAAAATCACGAAAAGGAGTACTGCAGACAATAAGCGGAGATTCGTAAACACTGTCAAGAAAGGGGACATTTTGGTAACAGGCCGAGGTATCGGTGGGTTGGTGGGTCACGCGGCAATAATGACAACTGATACTTGGGTCTTAGAAATGCCGGGTGGTTCCGGTTGGCAGAACGGTATCAGGAACAATAATAGACAGCTTACTAAGCACGCTTGGTTCGACCTGCACAAATCGGATTGGACCACTGTGTACAGAAACAGAGACGCGAGCGTTGCGAGCGCGGCCGCCGTGTGGGCAGATCACACGTACTACAATCCAAGTGGACGTTCAAAGAAAACAAAGCACATAACGTACAGATTAACCACCGACGTTTGGTCCACGAACCCCAGCTACTGTTCCAAGCTCGTGATACAGGCGTATTACTTCGGCACGGGCAAGCGGAAAGTTGTCCGAGACTTGTCACTTATCGGCAAGCTCATTGTGCATTCGACCATACCTAATTACTTCTTGCCTCCGTACACATTGGTGAACAAAGGGAAGTTTTAAATCTTATCATTCATAGTAGATATAGGTACAAGAATGTACGTAGTAAAATGAATAACATGCGAAAAATATTCTATGTATATAATAATGGTCTATGTATATAATAGGTATGTATATAATAATGTTTCAATGTATAAATTTTAATAAATGTTTTTTTTTTTATTTTACAAAGATATCGATGACTTACAACTTATGACAACTTAAAACACGCATACTTTTAACAAAATGTATCAAAGTGGCTTCAGTGCTTACTCTAAGTAAAATAGTTCTCTAAGTAAAATAGTCTAAAATAGTAGTCTAAGTAAATAAGGAGTTTATTTTTTTGATTCAATTTATATAAAATTATTAAAATAAGAAAATATTCCGTCACTGGTTTAATTTTTTTCACGGTATAATTTTTTTCACTATCAGCAACAACAGTTTTTTGAAACATATTTAAAATTTTTTTATTACAATTAATCACTATTAAATAATAAACAAACTATCGAGTACAAGTCAATATATAAATTAGACAAACTATGAGTATATCGGCTCTTCTCACATTCCGCTTCGCTGAAAACAATCTCGGACCGTTGCGATCAGCTGAAGAATTTTTATATTATAACTTATTTCATATACCAACAAGTATCTACTTTTTTATTTTTCTTAAATATTAGATATATGTAGAGTAATGTTTACGTTTCTTTCAGTTTCGGTAATAATGTGTATCAAACCCAGGTTAAAAAAACAACAACTAATAAAATGAAGCGCCAGCTGGGCCGATTGGATAAACATCAATCATGTACATTGACAGCAATGTATAGTCAGTGAGCAACAAGTTACATGTGAACCAATCAATGTATCTTAAGTACTTAAACTACTAAATAATCATTTTATTGAATACATTTGCTTGATACTTTTATTCAATTCTGGATTTTATTTTATTTTATTTAAATGTGTCTATATGTTGATGTGCAAATCGTATTTTGATAAGCTACTATCCGATAAAATGTAACAATAATTTTAAATTTTCATTTTACACTTCTGTGATGGACCTTATAACTAGATGCAATAATATCCCCATATAAATACATATAGGTATGTATATTACGTAAGCAATAAGCGTATTGCGTTGCATACACATTTCTCATTCTTGTTATATCTACACAATTGCCTTTATTTTACCTTTAAATATTTCCTATTCTATTGCATTCAATCACCTTAAAATTTAATGAAAATAGTGAAGATATGAAATCGCAACTAACATGACTATTAAGTCCAAAAGAGGCGAGTTTGATTTGTATAAGTTACCGAGGAACCAAATTATTACGGAACAAAAACAACAAAATTAATAACGAAACACATTACCTATATAAAAAATATTAACTATATTTCATTTCAATTTAGGTATATGTTACATTTTTAACCATTCAAAAAACTGTTAACGAATATTTACTTTCGTATTAAATAACCTTTATTAGACGAGTCCATTTTATTCGAAGACTGTACATTTCTGCTACATAGACTGAGGTTCTGACATACATACTAAATGCATAGTTACAACTGCCCATCAGAACTCCTGTTCGTTTAACTGTGATGAGTCCAGAACTCCTCCAGAATAGTGCTGCAGTACATTTAAGTCAACATTAATTCTATCAGTTCTTCACACAGAACGTGTACTGTAAATGTATCTCCATCTGCCACTGCCGATTCATAATATTACACCCTCGATATAATCATTTGCCATATTTATAATAACGTGGACGTCTGCAAATATATCTAATTAAATAGAATATTCTAAGTGCTTCTTCATCTTGACCCTATCATTTGAGGCAGACGCATCCATTGATGGTGCAGATTCCACCTCGTTTGTACCCTCGCTGCTTGCAACTGGGGATGCATTCGAAGAACACGCAACCCGGAGGCGGTTTTACAAAGATCGTCTCAGCCTTGCGCACGTGACGGACCAGATCTGAAAGAATATGAAACGAAATGTGTAGAATATAAAGCATTATTGAGTGGTAGCTACGTTTCAGTAAAGGCAGGATAAGTTTCCCTCCTATCCGGTAGCCTGGAGATATTAAGAAAGCAGTTGGATGAAGCCAGATTTAAAAGACCCAGGACAATTGGAGTGACGCCGGTTTGAGAAGGTTTACTCTATCTACGCGGTACTTCTGGACACTGGATATTATGTCAACATAACTCGACCACGTCTGATTCTAGTAATACAATCTATATTAAATACCAATAAAAATATTGCTACATGAGGGCTATGTAGAAAATAAAAATGGCCCCATAGACTTTCACGTTTAGATCGGAGTAGATACTTGAAAATCGAAATTCGTAAATTCTTCGAAAGGGCATTTGATCTTTTTCCAATAAATTCTAAACAAAGAGAAATATACCTAAGATAAATTATTGAATGGGAATATTTAATTTTCCGAATTAACAGTTAGAAGCAATAACTAAAATATTACAAAACTACATTCAAAATACGCAAAACATTGCTTAAAAGATCTAATTTTATACGTTTCGCTGAAGTCATGTACAGGAGTAAAAAATTTTTAGGGAAACCTTTTAAAAAAGCATGTAAATAGCAAAGTCAAATGGAATCCCAGAAAGAGCCAGACTACAAAATTCAACTCGAAATGTGTTATCGAACGAAAAAATCAAATGTACGAGTACTAACTGGGAATTTCCTTTTCCTCGCCCTCGGTGGCAGCCACGAGTGCCACAGCAGCGAACAAGATCGCGATAACCAAGCAAGCCTTCATGATTGAAACTCACAGGAATCTGCGGAACGACAGCTTAGACCAAACTATTTATACATCCTCCAACACACATGCAGTGCCTTTGAAATTCCACCAAGATACACAGCCAAATCTGAAATGCGACTAAATCAATATGTGTACTATACATTGAGTAATAACAAACTAACTTTACGCAAGCTTACTCCAGCAAACCAGCAATGTAATCATTTAAGCGTTATGACATAAACGTTTGTAACAGATAGCTAAAAACGCATAAATAAATATTAGACGCAGAGGGAATACCCGGAGTGAATTTCTCCGGTATAAAATTACTTGTGATAAATCTATTTTACCGTTATACAAACTGAGAACATAATATTCAAAGTGCAAATCGTGCATTTGAACTTACTAGTATATTATTTATTTTGTACTTATAAACATACAATGTAAATACTAGAACGTCCAGATAAGATATTTTTTCTTTGTTACAAGTCCACAGTTGCGAAAAATTCTAGAAATGCAGACTTGTTTACTTGCAGATATCAGGCTTACAAACTCACATGATTAGTTTTATTGACGATCCACTTTCCTGTTTCCATTTCTTAAAATCCGTATCTAAGTTTAAATACAGCTGAAAACAAATTACTTTGTTTGAAATAAGCTATTTTAAAAATTTTATATGAATATATTGGTAGGTAACATAAATATATTAGACATTTCAAATTGAAAACAAAGGCAAGGTATGCGCTTGTATCTGATACACATGTATAACTATTCTTTTCCTGTATTTCCCGTAGGGATATGCAGAGGAGTTTTCGACTTCCACGATTCACATCTCATGTTCTACGTCCTACCATGGAATAGGGTGTGAGCCTAATGCCATATACTAAGCACAGATCCAGATTCCAAACTACTATTAGAAATTCTAAATTTAAAACACCGTATAGTGCCCGTCCCGGGATCAAACGCAGGACTTCTCAATCAGCAGTCGCGCTTGCAACCACTTGACCAACGAGGCAGTTTATTTTAGCGGCAGTTATGTATGTAGGTATATACTTACTTATTTTAAAATTGCGAATTATGTAATGAAAAATATATCTATTTTCTTAGTTTTGACTGAGATAATAGTATATCACAAAATAATATGTTGAAGAATGATTAAGTTAAAGTAATGGCTCTTCTTTCACTTCATGCCTCTAAACTGGCCGATTTCAAAGCTTTAACTTGACTGTGCACATAACTCGTGGCCGTAAATCTTGGTCTTAGAAATATATTAAAATTGAATAATACATCAATTAAATATATTATTTCCGTTCTTACTTCAGCTATAAGTCATTCAGTGGAGGAATTAAAGGCCATAAAAGTAACACGTACCAATACTGTTACAGAAAAATATTAAAACAATCAAGCAAGCTGGTCATGGCAATATATTTTATAAATTAGCGCGATTAATATTTGTTACGAGAAATCGAGACGAGGAAACATTTGAGGAATGTAATTTCACAGCAATCTCATTCAATTACATCAAATGTTGACCTAAGCGATTATTGGAAGCGTCTATTCAACACTTACGTAACTAACACAGACCCGTCGGGCTGTCACAACTCACTTAACCCTCGCGGCCGCGGACGCACCGTCCCAATAAATTATCGTCAATATTGACCTGAAATATGCTGATTTTGCCACTGGAAAACGAGGGGATCGGCGGACAAAATTTCACTTTTATACAATATGGTCGCTTAAGCTACGACTGGTGTTCAAGGTCATTGATTCCTTACAAACATTAAAACTAGTTAAAACTAGTTCTAAAAACTTAACATTAATAGAAACTCTGTTTACATATTTAAAAAGTACGTAACTTGAATATACGTTTTTCGTCAAGTACTCGTAGATGAAATCTTTATTGAGTGGGAATTAAAACTTAGACCAAAAGTATTATAGTTTGAGTTACTCTAGAGTAATATTAGTATAAAATTATTTGAATAAATACTGATATAATTCGAAACCTAGAAACTTAAAGCTTCCCTATTTACTAATATTCATATTGTATTAATATAATTTAAGTTTCTACGCATTACCTTCCTACATCTGATATTGAATGGCAATGTCAACAAGATGGCTGACAATTGAAAAATAATACGACTTCATTACATTCCTTGGGGTCCGGGGATTTATGTTCAATTTTATTTTCGCCCTAAATAATTAAGCTGTGGGACATCATGTTAATTGATTCGCCGCTAGGGCCTTGTATATATAAGTTTGAATCCCTCGAGAGGTTATGACGAAAATGTAATTAATTTTGTTGACACTACGAATAACGACTTATACGAATAATATTGAATAACAAATACCGATACATGTAGATTTAGTTTTGTTATTATTTATTATATAAATAAGCTATTAATCATAACTGTTTACATTGTGACGCACTATATCTGTTTCTGGTAATATATCAGCGTTTATCAGCTCTGTTCGCACTACAATAAATACTATGTAGGTACATCATAATGTGACTAGTAGTTGTACTATTTATGGAACTAAGAACTGTAATGGAGGCAGGTGTCAAGGGAGAACAAGATTCAGCAACATCGACCGATAAATATATTGGCTGATGGGGGAGTCAGTAATCTCTGAAATTGGTTTACGTGTAGTAAGAAAAAAGTAATGAATATAAACGAAAAACGTCAGGTCAGTAAGGACACAAATATTTGCTCTGTGCCTTCTCCATAAGAGACCTGGCTTGACAATATAAATAATAATAAGTCTACTCTAAAACATACCCTTTACCTCATCTGCATAACAAAAGACTATATTGTTATACGAATATCTCTGAAAATGTATTCAGCCTGTCGCGTAAAGACCGAAACCTATTAATAAACATTTAAAACGATATGATTTTAAACATTTAATATAATTTCAATATAATAACCTATTTTCTGAACAATGTAAACGGATAAAACCCGCATACAAAACAAAAGTCGGCTGACTAAACGCACGGTTCTTTACCCGCGTGCGAGTAACTGGAATCGTGAGTCGAGTGGGTGCAGACTCGATGCCATTGAACTCAGACCAGGGGGTATACATCGACACTTAGCTCTATTATAGATTTGTACTACATGGCCGCACTGCAAAGGTAAAGTTATGACTTGTAAATCCAATGTATATACGTATATACGAGTACATATGTTGGAAAATCTGTATATATTTCTGTACTTGTACCGTCCCTTATAAACGGTGTAATTAAAGAAGTAATATAAGAATGACATTTATGTTAAGAGAAATTCCCAATTTGTGACGTCCATCTTTCCCGACTCGTGTAACCTGGAATTAATTAAAAGAAGAGTGAATAGGCACTTTCTAGGCGAGCGTGCTACATCTTAGGCTCCATCTCGTTTTCTATCAGGTGGGATTGCGGTCAAACGCGATCCTATTTCTAAATGAAATAAAAAAGAAATAAGAAAGACAGTAAGATCGACGGACTTTAACAGTGGTAATTTATAATGTTTTCAGTCTTTGTATATTAACATTATATCAACAAGTAAATTTTTGTTAAGCCACTCTAGTGTTACCATTCTAATAAATAAATGCATCATGATTGAATATATATCTCTCTCTCAGTTTAGTAATTGATTGAAACTACGTAGCATCACATTTGTATTTCCCCAAAAATTTAGCCAGAGGAGTGTAGTACTCCCACGTTTCATCAGTTCGGCTATACATACGTCCCACCATGGAATATGGAATAACCTTACTGTCATTATGTTGGGCATTAAACCGGACTATGAGCCACTACTAGCAATTTCAAGTTAGAAAAACCTAAGAGAACTTGACCAGGGGATCGAACCCAAAACGACTCGACCAGCAGGCGCGCTTGTAACCAACGACGCCTTCAATATAAATAAATAAACATACGACGTGTAATGCTTGGAACTCTTCTAAAAGGATAATAATTCCCCAACGAAAATAAACGTATAAAAGAGATTAGGTTTCTCGTGTAATATTAATATATCAGAGAATATGTAGCAAGAAGCCAGTGGAACAAACACCGTTATCCATATAACCGATACTCGTTACCTGTAATGGCGACTTCGCATCCCACTGAGTGCTTCGCGCTATTTGTCCCGATTGTGGGCCATATATCGCCAGATGAAAGCATCAGATTCGAAGACTTTTACAAGTGGTTATTGGAAGTGTTGTGTGGAATAAAAGTAGGCAGAAAACGCATTGCTTACCCACACAAGTTCACGAGTGTCGCGAAAAATTCTAAACTGAATAAGTCATTAAGACTTGATGGTTTGAAAACGGACCGTAATCTTTGATTGAAACTCTTCGTAAAACGAGCTGCCACTAGGTTCTTACAAAAGAAAGACACACGAATACATATTACTCTATTTGCAATAACTCAAGCACCCTATGCAGTAATCATACGTCCACTCTTTTGATTATTTATCCTCCTTCTATCTTTATTCCATCTACTCTATATTGGGAAAAATACGTGTTTTTAGTACTGAAACATGATAATTAAGATATATAAATAATTAGCTAAGACATGGGACACAAAAAATGTTTACCTACACAGAACTTTTATACACAAAAGTGACCATTTTTATGTACGACTATGTATTCACAAGTATTTAAAGGAGCATCACACAATAATATTATTGCTCTACATATCTGCCATCGTGTAAATAACTAACGACGTATAGAACTAAAAAAAACCTATTTGACATAACTCGTGTCTCAATATATCTGAGCCCAGAAACACCTCATGTTCCGTGCATCAGTCTACGTTATCTAAACGATACCACAATAACTCAAGCACCATTTTTGAACAGAAATTTCAAAGTTACAAAGTTCCGTACTAAAAAAAAAGGGATCGTATCTATCTACCTTTTTAAATTACTATCAATTACCTTATTCTATTAATTTAAATTTTCTCTCGATCTTCCGTTGGCTATTTGTAAAAGGCTCGTCATACATAATTATACTTTAAAGACACAGCTGAAAGTAACTGAGGAACTCGGCAAAATGGGATTTCAAAGAAGTTAATTTCCCGACAGTATCAAAGACATTTTACGATTGATATTAACTGCAGACGCCATGAAGTGTCAAACGGGTGTAAAATCCTCTGGCGTGTGTTTAAAGCTCTTTCATTTCCTACAACTTTATAAGTTTTACACAAATAAAAAGTTGCATTTGTCTATTATTGTTCTTGGGAGATCCTTTACAGTGTTGGCAGAAAGCACTAACTGCCAAACATCCCTAGGCTTACCGACCTAATATGCTTGTTCTATATTCTTCACTCTCCTTATACTCTCGCTTCATACATACAGTTTTGGAAACTTCGAACTTCCTCATCAACCATATTTAGCCTTTGTCTATTCCGAATTTCACTTCTTTCCTTTCTCTGCTGTTCACGCTCACTCTTAATAAACAAAAATATAATAGTCTAATTATCTAACTAATATAAATACTTACGTCTAAAATAATCAAATTAACCTATGCATCGAAAATAATTATCTTGATTTATGATTTCTTTTCATTTAGTGAGAAAAAGCACAAAAAAAGGTAAATATGTATCTATTGATATTTGAAAAATCATCAAATTAATATTCGTAATAAGCCTTAATTTAAAATTCGTAAACAAGCGCTTTAGAACTTTTTTATCTCCTTTTCACGGGCTTTCCACAAAAGTTTGTCGACTAACACATAACAGTAATGACCGGAGACTTTGTTTTTTAGACTGACAGTGAATATAACTTTTAAGGGAGTAACCATTTTATTCATTCTCCGCTAATTCAAAGACCATTACCTAATACATCAAACATATCATTTACAATATACAATATATTTTGATTTTGATTATCGACGACAAGATTATTGGAAACCAGATGACGAGAGCTCCTCCGATCTGAGGGTACTTGATGATGATATTATCAAAGCAATGTGTAACAGGAAATGGTGTTGAGAGAATACGAGATTTAGATTCTCGCAGCCATTTGAAATTCGAATTCCAAACATTTCAAACTTCAATCGCCGTACGAGAGACAGAGAAACTTGCGGGTAAATAACGGAGCAGGTGAGAAATTATATTCTCATATAAATATAACTGTTTATGTTCAATAACTCTTTTAGACTGCCTCGTTGGTCGAGCGTTTGCAAGCGTGACTGCCGATCGGGAAGTCCTGGGTGCAAATCCCGGGTTGGGTGCAATTGGATTTTTCTAATTTTTCATTTCTAATAGTGACTCCGAAAATAGTCTGGAACCATGCCCGATGTATGGCAATAGGTTCACCACTTATTCCATGGGACTTAAACATAACTGGTGTAACGTGGGAGTGTACTACACTCCTCTGCCTACCCCTTCGGGGATTACAGGCGTGATGTTACGTACTAAGGTAAAACTAATAAAATGGTCTACAAGGGTTGAATGCAAATCGCGAGCTTATTACTGAATATGGCCTACAATAACATTATTTATTCACGGCACTGTGATTCCATATCGTAAATGAAATAAGGCGAGTGAATAAATTAGGGTTGTCAACCTAGATTTAATAGTAAATGACACCTCGCCGGTGTCACTTCCACAACCGTATTACGGTGAAATGAATGTAAGGGATGAATTATTTATATAGTGATGGCGGATAATAAATTGTCTTAACTTGCTTAATATCATCATATATATGTATATGAGATAATATATGCTATTGATATTTATTTAAAAGTGTCAAAAATTAAATCTCAGAGAACAATTGATGTACTTTCGCAAATATTTAAAGTTTTTAATGATTTTAGCAAATTGAAGTAAAACTGTTATATTATTATTGTCTTTGTTGTTGGATTCATATATATTAAGAACAAATAACAACATCAATCATACACATATTATGTGTGTTTTTTTAATGGTGACGAAAAATTCCATGAGAAAGTAAACACACCTTACAGTACACCAAAATGTTCCCTGAGGTGCTGAAGGCCTGCCAATAGATACTCGGCTAGCGTTGCAAACCACGTCCTCAATCCAATTGTTTCTGAGCTAAGAATTGTGTCTAACAATGGAACGATAAAAGTGTAAATAGTGTTAATAATGCACTACCATCACATTTTGATATGATAAATATTCACAAGCACAAATGTGACAGAAGATTATGTTCTTCATAAAAATCTTGCAATATAAATACTCTTATAAAGGGTTATGTAATAAAAGTAATGAGATCCAAGTGGATACTAAGTTCTTTCAAATTCGCTTAAATCAAAGCATCTATTATATTATATATAAGGTTCTTTAATTGCTTTAGTAGAAAATTTGTTATTTCCTCCTCGATGTGCGATTATGCGAATTTTTTCTAAGTTAATTTACGAAAAATTTTATCTTAGTCAAATAATTTCCTTTTCTTCGATATACTGTCTAATTAAATTCGTTTACAAACCTAACATTTTCATTTTGCCATATCAAATAGTTGAATGTTACTAAGTCATAAACATATACGGAACTAACATTCTCAATGTCATATTTTGGAAAAATGGGTCGCGTGCGAGCAACTCTGCGAGAGCACGTCACGCTAAATTGACGTACATTATCAACTTAGTTTAGTACGTCGATTCCTTAAAAAGTGTCACCGCGGTACCGGTGCGTACCATCCGTTAATATAAGTATCACAATAAAAATAATATTCCTTTATAGCGTCTCAACACGCAATAATGTTGAATATTCCTTAGAATAGTCATGTCGGAAATCAGCAATTAGAGAGTTAAACAGTCGTTAGGAACATTCGGAGGCAATAGCAGACAACTGGTCGAAGTAATTCGGCGATAAAAACTTTGTTGCCATATTTTTGTTATGACAATTTTATGGGAATTGCCATAACGCTGGTGGAAATTTGTAATACTATGAAAAATATGCAAGCGACAAAGAAACAAGATAAACTATTCGTAAAATGCGATTATTGTCGTTCGTTATGCTTAGGTACTTATTTGTTTTGAAATCGTACCTTCATCAGTGCTGTAAATGTATTTGCCGCTAGTAAATATTTTCTTTCTTTCTTGCTTCATCATTATCAGCCTGTCTAAATCCATTGCTAGGCCTACCCATAACGTGTTTTTGCCAAATCGTTTGCCTTTACGTTTGTACGCAACCTATACTTAACATGCGTAGCTGACTATGGTCTTAAAGCTTGTCTCTACGAAAGGAGACCTGTGTCTACCAGTGAAACAATAGAAGGGTTGATGGTGGCCTAGCATGACTATCAATGGACTGTAATATTAATAGTGTTTTGATAATTACATAAAAAAAATATGATTGGTGCAGACTGATAAGAGAGAGATCAAATACAAAACGAGCAAAGATAAATTTGGCAAAAACGACAATTCGCAGAATAACACCAATGAAACTGGAAAAACATTCGTTTTTGTTTAAGTTCTTTATGTTCCATCCATTTTTATGCAACTAAGACTTCAAACGGTTTTCAAAATTTTGTTATACGTACACATTCCTTTCATTCTTTTGTGTTCCTGGTATGATAAATATCATAACCAAATGGTTAAAGTTATAAAAAACACAATAACTGAGTTTAAATGTTTGGCTTGTCTGCTTGGTAATCGAAAAAAGTGGCGAAATTAAAATTTTGAAATAACCGTATTTTTGGAGCCATTTTTTCGTATAAAAGAGCGAAATGGTAGAATAATCAATTACTTCAAAATGTGTAATGGAGCGTGATGTATCATAAACATATTATCCATGTTACTTTAACTCGAGTAAGATTTACTGTTAATGTAAATTGTTCCATTAATATTATACCTACTATACCTACCCTGGATAAAGTGGCCAATTAACATGATTTCTAGGTCGGATGTTATTGATTTGATTACAACCCGAATTACAAGTTCGACAGCGAGTATAATTTTTTATATGTGGATGTAAACTTATCTATATTATCACGTATTTGGAAATTTATATATGCGTCGTTGGTCAATTATTTGGTTACTACAGAAAAAACTCTAGTTGATTTAAAATTCAATGTGTCAATGTTTCTAAGACATATTATATATATTTTTTTCAAAAAGACAATATGTTTGTATATTATATATAGTTTAAAATAATGGTTGTTGATAAAACGAGCCGACAATGGAACAATATATTACATAGCAACTAACCAAGTTTGTTAACTCAAGTTCTAACTTGTAAACGGTCGTATGAAAAGACCGTGTATATTTATTCGGGCGCCCAATGGCCCTGCGTAATAAATGGCGTAAGTTGGTATACGGAGTTTTAACAATGGCTTTATTGTGAATGGAAGCTTATTATGTTTTGCTTAAGGTCGAAATTAATTTGACGTGTACACCAATAAGTTTAGGCTCATTATTTATTTATCGGCTGGCGTTGTTACATTATAAATGAATGTCAGTTAATGGCCTTAATGTTTATATTGTTTGCGGTTTAAGTTGTTTGTATGTGAGTTTATTTGTAACATTTCTGTTTACTGGTTTGTATGATTTCATGCTTCTTTCTTGGTCAGTTCGTATATATTTGTTGACATGACTGGATTTTCCGTCATCGTCAACGATTATACCGTTGTACTGTTGGACATGAAGCTGCATTTGGAAGGAAAAGGGCTATAGCCACAGTGCGCTGACCAACTGTGGGTTGTCATATTATACGCAACTTAATAGAACTTAATGTACAATTCTAAGGTATACTTTTTTACGATATTTTCCTTCACAACGTTGTAACGTGCTCAAGTGATATTTAACTTAAAACACACATTTTTGAATAAAAACGATGCTTCTCAGGATTTAAGCTCACGGCTCCTTGAGTAAACCGTAGCATCACGACTCTAATCCCCGAAGGGATAGGTAGAGAAGTGTAGTACATTCCCGCGTTACAGTTACGTCTATGTTTCATGGAATAGATTGTGAGCCTATTGCCATACACCGGGCATATATTCCGACTCTGAGTCATTACTAGAAATTGTAAAATAGAAACATCCAATAGTACCCGGCCCGCGGTTTGACTCCAGGGACTCCTGATCGGCAGTCGTGCTTGCAACCACTCCAACGACGAGACAGTCAATCAGTCAACGATTCCTGGAGTAGGAGGCTAGATTTCAAGTCACCACGCTGTTTTGCTCGCAGAACATAGAGGTAGATAAATGATATAATTTGACAGTGATCCCAGTCTCATGTGGAGTAACGTTGCTCAAACAAAACTAATATGTAACAGGGTTTCGGGCCGCGGTATTCCAATCGCATATCATTAGCGCGCGCCAAATATTCAAACCCCATCGGATTACGAACTTGTCGCGTACTGTGTGCGTTGTATAATTATGTAAATAGACGTGTAGTGCAAATACTGAAATGTTAACAGTCCCGGCGCATTATATTCTACGTTAGTAGCAAACGCATGACTCACGTTCTGCTATGAAATAGTTTTCATACGACTGCACCATGGAAATGTATACTCATCACCAACGCTTCTATCGTCGTTCTAAATGTGGGTATGTACAAAATGTCTACGAGTATGCATCTTAATACCAGCTTTAATAACGTAAGTTTTTCAATGTACACAACTTTAGTGTTATCTACTAATAAAGTAACGAGCATGTGGAAAGTATTGCAATGTAGTGTGCCATGTGTAGAGTTGGCCAACAACCTCCCCAGACGTCAATGCCCGATGACAAGGGATAGTTTGTTTATCGGAATATGATCGGAGTATTGATGACTAAACTAATATGGCTTCAAGCTTGGAAACTAAACGTTATATTCGTTTTGGTATATGACATAAGCTGAACCGAAGGATTGTAGTAAGGGTTACGGATACAAATTATTTCATAAATAGACAACTATAAATATGATGTACAGTACATATTTGAGGGAGGCTTATATCCAACAGTGGACATCTGTTAGCTAAAAAGATTATGTTTATGAAATATGGATAGTCGATTGGTCGATAGAAGAAATTTAGATTCATCATCATCATCATCATCAGCCTACCTCCGTCCACTGCTGGACATAGGCCTCTCCAATGGCACGTTAGATTACAAATTTATATAAAATTATGTTGTCTAAAAGTAATGTATAATTAAAACACCCAAATCTTTTTTCTTGTAGCAATTTAAAGTAAGTCGTTTTTACTTTAACTTTTTAATAAATAATTCCAGTTTGAAAAGGAAAAAATATTGTACTAGTTTAAATAAATTCAAATATAGATGGAGCACACACCCATATATTTCCTCAGTTGAAACACATACACACAGATATTCCCAGTTTAAATATAAATCTCTAAAACTATTTGTGGCGCAGCGCTCGACAAAGTTATCATGACTTGTAATTGTACTAAAACTGCCTCCTGTCTCGCCGCGCACAACTCTTTATGCCCCCGGGAACGTAGTTATCTAAATGTTAATCTAATTTAGTACGGTTAAAAAAAGATGTCGACAGCGAGTCAGTTGGAACTGGGGAAATATTTGTAGGCGAATTGTGCTTTATTTCCATGTTAACAGTTTTTGATGTTTTTAGCCATTTTCGCATGTAGATACTTTTAAAAATATTTTTTAACGTGATGCGAAGACACAATTCGAGAGCATTCGCACGCGACCATGACATCTGAATTTAAGCCTTTATATTATCTGATAATCTAACGTTTACCCACAATTCCGCCTGACGGAAAGTGTAGACGCGTTCTAAGATGGAGCAAGCATGTCTCGATAATTTCTATTCACTCTTGCTTTGACCAGCCCCAGGTTATATGTCCAGAAACATTGACGGGGAACGTGAACGGAACTATGCGAATAGGACAATTACGTAGTTCGGTTAGTAATTGTTCCTAATAAGGAAATTAGTATGAATTAGTAAGAGTAATCTGCATTACTGAAATGGAGTTCTAAGTAATATTAATAAAGTAGGTTAGTATACATATTCGTTATAAGAAGAAATATTTCATACCTTTGAAAACTATAACCATAATATGTTTTTATAATTCGACAGTGCATTTTTATCATATGATAGACTACCGTTTAGCGTATTTTATAGTTAGCTTATCACCATTATGTGAAATAGGACGAAATTTAGTTTAGTTCCAGCCTTTCTGTTAGTGTTCTTAGATCCGATTTCTGTGAGTCCTTTTCATAGTACTTTGATTATTCATTAGCAATACAGCATTTTTTTTTATAAGTCACCAATAGGCCTATGTCCCGCAGTGGACTGAGATAGGCTGATGACGATGACGATGATGAAGTTTTCAATATAATTTTTTTTTACATAAATATACTTACATAATTGATGTTGTAATATTATGAATCCATCGTTAAATTAAACGGTCTTGAAATAGAAATGCGGCAAGAGGAGAAAAATGTTCATAAAAATCAAGTACTTTCAACTTTCATGATGCTTCACATGGATGATAACGAGATTTTATCTATAAAGCCACCACGTTCCTCATCCTTCGTACAAACTTTTAATAGATCCGCGCCTAGCAAGTTAAACACGGTGCTCCGTCCGCGACATCTTATTCAAATGCTATGCATAATAAAGCAAACTCCGAACAGCTATAAGCAGATTTTGAGTCGGCGCCAAGATTTCTAATGTGAAACATGATTCAACTGTTGGCTTATAAACTTATCAAAATCCACGAGAATTTATTTGCGATTGTATGTTTGCCGTGAATGGTTTTGAATATAAGTAATACGCGGAGGTATACATACAATATGTTAGTTTAAAACTGTTATTGTCAGGAAATCATAGTGTTCAAGGATTCTTATAAATATAAACTGTTGTCATCATAACTACATATATTATCAAGCTAGGCACCAAAGAGTAACCACTAATTTTACACTGACAACATTTAACGAGAATATGACCCTGGATTTTCGCCTAACTTTTTCATGTAATAGCTACATTGAATACTTATATTATGGCAGAATCGTCTGCTTTACACTTATCTGTTAAGTCTACACTAACACACGAAGTTCATAACACGAATAACCTATTACTCTTACGATAATGGAATCATGAAGACGGCCAACGTTTTCAATCACCATTTGTTCCTGCACAGCGGCCAGAACGCAACGGATTTCTATTATGCGGATCGTTACTTGCCTTCGGACTTGCACTTATTGCGTTGTTTTAGAGACAGTACAATTTGCCGCTCTAGTAGACCCGAGTTCAGTTTTTGCTGCCGTTTTTATTGGAATGCTGTGGAAAATTAACGGGGCATCTAGTGCATATTGGCTGGTATAAGTGATTCAAATTGCGAAGGACAATTTTAGGAAAATAAAAACTTCCACATTTGTACATTACTGCAGTCTATAATAAAATCTGTTGAATATTAAATTAATTTATGATTATAGTTCGATTAGAAAACAAAGAATTGGTTATAGAAGCAATATATATATATTGCGCAAAATTTTGAAAAAAAACAGATCTGAGAGTGAACTATGAATATTTTACTTCTGATTTTTTAATTAACAATTTCAAAGGAAGGTTGTTGGTAAATCTTACAAAATTATATGAAAGTCCGTACAATTTGTCGCTGCAGTAAAGTGGAGTTTTTGCTACATCGCTCTGAGGATCGAGTTGCGAATAGTTCGAGTGGCGAAGTTTGTTTTGTCACTTAGTTGCGGGCCTTTGGTAAGTTATTGCGTCCCCTTCACCACCTCTTGTAAAGTGCCTGGCTAGATCGCTACCTGGTCCATGGCTTTTCTAAAAGGGTTTTGATTCCAGAAATGTTTAAAGTAATATCTTCGAAACCAGCAAGCTGGTAAACGGTAGTGATAAATGTAGAAAAAGCACGTCAGTTCCGCAAAGATATGGATATTTCATGCTCGATACTTACCTACTGCCTATCGCGTAAACCTGGCGTGATAATATAACGGTAATAATATTTTTTAATAGTTCGTAATTTTTGTTATACTCGTATACGAGCACTAATACATTTTCAGGCTATCAGAAAGTTGTTCGCAAGACATGTAGGTATATAGAATAATCTAGAAATCGTGGCGGAATTATAAATCAGCATCGGTGGAACGTTGCGTTCCAAAGTTTTGCTCCTGAGTGCTTCACATTGCATTGGAGTTGTTTAACGCTTCGTTGAATAGTATTGATTACTTCTAGGATTGCAGAACTACTGATTTTGAAATGGAAAAGTTATGGCTATTTCCTTTTTAAAATTATTTGCAGCAGTTTCAATTCATTTTACAAATAATCCATAATCTTAACGATTACGAAAATATTCGTTTGTAACTATTATACTTAAATTAAAAATGAGTTTACATCCGCACACTAAGAGGATCTCGGAAGTAAATTTGCAGAACTTTCACCAGACTGTGGTAGGATATTTTGCCAAATACTATTTTGGTATTGCCTGCCTTATTACGAATACCAAATGTAATCAACTGTCGATTTACCCGTGCTTCATTGACAAGTTTAAATAAAAAGTGGTTATTATGACTTAACTATAAGAGACACATATA
>DWFV01000107.1:0-18303 GCA_018246775.1 Parelbella machaon machaon
CTCGGTAAAAGGAGCGTTGGTCGCCCTCCTACCAAATGGTCTGACGACCTTAAGAAGACAGCGGGAAGCTGCTGAGTTCGGAAGGCCCAGGACCGAATGGAGTGGCACCGATTAGGGGAGGTCTTTGTTCAACAATGGACATCAAGATGCTGACGATGATGATAATGATATACCAAACACACACAAATGTTCCGAATAAGCTCTAGGTATGTACATATAAACATATCTATTCTATTTCGTATGAAACAGGTACATTTACAAGTTACACTCGACGCGGGGGTAAATTACATTTTCGTTTTCAGCCGCAGAATCTAACTTTCACGCCATTCAGTCGACATTTATCTACCTTTTTTTCTTTTATTTTGGTTACAAATAACGCAAGAGTACGTTCATAAATAAATTTTACTTTCGTATGTAATAGCCATATGCGGACACGTATTCAGTATGTGATGATTAATTCTATTTAAAAAAGGACAAGACATACTCACAGCGCAGTTCAAGTATTACGGGTTGTCTTATTTTAAAAATCGTCGTAAACGAGGCTATGAAAATGTGTATTATTATCAAACATTACAAATATCCTTAAGTTCAGGATAAATTATTAAAAAAGAAATATGTTTTAACTTCAACCCCTTATGCATATTAAGATAATATCTTATATATAAAAGCCTTTTATGTTTTACGTCAAAACATTTGCTTGAACATTTGGAATGTTTCGTATGAATCTTGAACCTTACGATAGGACATGAACTACTTAGATTCAACTAAAAATTTAATATAACCTTTAAAAGATTGACATAAAGACCGTTAAATTAAATTCAACCCTTAAAAGAGTGACATTTCGAAATTGATAGCAGCTAGTGTAATAACTAATAATTCGCAAAATAAATCCAAAAATACGTATAACCGAATAGTTGATGTAACACCTCGATACAGGAGTAACTGGCCTTATATTTAGCGTAGTGATTTATGAGTAGAAACCAAAATATTGAAATGTATACAACAAATATCTAATTCAGTTGGTTATGTTTGGTTAAAGAACAGTGAGGGTATTATTAGTCTTAATAAAGTTTTTCTAAGTTGCAAGACGGTTATAAATACGATCTGTCAGCCAACAGGGTTTTGATGTAGGTCCATGGGGGACAGACGGACAGACGGGTCGCGGGAGGCAGCGTTTTTTGTCCTGTGACAAATGGCCCTTCTTCCGTCTTGGTAATTGGTCGAATTTATGGAATAGAATAAAACTGTTTTGCCGCTTGGACGCGCGCCTGAGTGCCTCAGATATTGCTAAAAGGTTTTCCAAGTTACTAGGGACAGGACGAAAATCCTTTTGAGCCTCCCTTACATCTGCAATCAGTGCCAATTTCTACAATTGATAGCATCTGTCATTTACAAATTAGGTCCTTTGTGCCTGTGTTTGAAATCTACTAAATTGTTAAGCCTTTATGTTTAACAATTTTTTTTTTCATATATATGTTTATTTATGTAAAGCATAGATACAGACATCAAATGAAAATATCAAAGACAAAGATCAAAGATTTATATTGATACGAAATATAACGTTTAACGAAATCGACTATATTGAATATTAAACTAATAATATACCTACGTTTAAAATGCCTATCGGATAATATAAATACCAAAGGACCTTTCAAATATAAAATATACTCGTATTTATAAAACTTTGGTTTTTATTTATAGTTGAAATTTTTGGAAACTAATTTTAATTTTACGTAGCTGTATTTTTTGTATCACCAATAAACATTATTTCTAGACTTGCCTATATAAATTATTACGTCAATGTCCAGCTTCATATCAACCCTTTTGTGTTAAGATATAATTTAAGGAATAATTAAATAATTAATGTTACTGTTTTAATTAATGTTCACCGCAATATATGGTTTTTAATAAGACCGGTTAATTACGAGCTGGGTTTGAAGTGAGTTACGCAATTGTCGTTGATAATATAAAGGAGTTTCATCACGAACACGATTTTATTTTCCCGCGCATAAGCGGTTGATGGTTTTATTATTACCGTTGTCTTGACGTGATCAGTTTGTGATCTGTATATTTCGTTCTAAGACCACCTTCAATTATTTTACGGACGAGTTTGATAATTTATCAATCTGTGCGGCAGAGAATAAGAACTCATTAATACCTGTAAATCCTATAAGTCGAGCAATTACAATAAGAAACCAAACTTAATAGGACAAATTATATAAAAATACTTCTTAAAGTAAATATACTGGATTCTAGTGGAATCGTTGAACGGGTAACCGCTGGGTTGCCAACCAAAGTCTATTGACTGCCAGATATTCACAAGTCGTCTAATAAATTTAGTTTGCTTCCCTCCACCTGATTTATGTTACGATAGTATTTCGGAACCGCTCGGAAATTGTATCAAAGCGGCTTCAGTGCCAATATTTTACTGGCAAATAATAGTTTTCCGTACATTATGATATTTAAACGTATTGCCATATTAAATTGTGCCGGGGTAAAGAATTAAATTTTTATGGAAATTGATATCGCAGTGAAAATGTGTGTGTGTCTTTTTAAGTGTCTTCAGCGTTTATTTACCTAATTTTATTAAATTATCCTTCGATTGTCTCGTTGAAATATTTTGAGGAATACGAATGTAGTCTTTTGATTATCTCCTTGAAATATAATTACCGTCGTGAATAATAATTGAATACCGGTCAAAGGATATCCATGAACATAAAATAGAGGTTCTAACTGATTAATTGAATTCAATATTACAAGACTTGGACCATTGAAGCTAGACTGCCAAAGTGGATCATAATAGGCGATCTAGAAATATGTTTTTACAAATGAATCTGAATGAAATGTTACCTGTGATATTTGTACAATTAAACATTGTATAAAGACTAGGTGCTCTCAGAACTGGGTGATTAATAAAGAATGATCAAGAATCTTTCTGAAAGGAAGAATCGAAGCAAATAAAAAGTCCTGCATTACAGATTACAAAACTTTTGACCGCAAATACATACGCGAAAATATAACCGGAAAATATAAAAATATAATAAATTTATCGGAATTCTCTTTTTAGAAAAAATATAAATTTTCAAAATTTTGATCCCTTTACTAAACGATTACTCAGTGCGAAGTAAACTAAGTAGTGTGAACTACTTTTAAATACAATTAAATTCAATTAAATGTAAATGTTAAAATTTAATCAAATTGCGCTTATCGCTTTGAGTTTTAGAATGAATTTACTGCATGTGTAACGAAAGAGGACAAGGAGTCTAAGATCTATGTCTAAGAACCCTTTCTCGAATCGCTCGTAGCTTTGACGCGGTTGAAGATTGTAACCGAATTGTATAGTCAAGTAACATGGGGCGCGGTCGACACATGAATGGGTGATACTAGCAATATATTTTCACGAGCGTTACCTTACTTTGGTGAAAAGTTAAATAGTCGGTCCCTATGGCTCCGGGTACGGAAATAGTCAATAGATTTTACTATTAAAGGCTTCGTGAGTATTTATATACACGATTATATATGCACCGGCACCATGTTTATATAGGTATGCGAGAGGAAGGACCTTGTACAGGTCCGAAAGTAGTCGTGCCATCTCGAAAAACGCACGTGAGTTAAGCCGGTACATATATAGTCAATGGATTGATGAAGGTGAACATAGTTTTGTCAGTGTAACTATCACTTTTCTCTTGTACTGCATAAAATAACATCACGACGCCATTTCCCCGGAGAGGTAGGAGGAGTGTATTATATTCCTACATCATGTTAAGTTATACGTCCCACCATGGAATATGGAGCTAGCCTTATGGCACACAACGGGCACAAATCCAGACTCCGTGCCACTAGTGCGAATTTCCAATAAGAGAAAATAAGAAAAGTGCGTACGTAAATAAAATTACAAATATGTTTATACATATTATACTTCTTTTGATACATAAAATAGCTGTCTCTGTTGTCCATTGTATTTAAAACTCAAGAATAATAATAGCGTCGCTTTTTGATGAATTTAATATTTACATATTTAATTAAAAACTTTTAAAGAAAATATCGACTTCACGGAATACAATACTAATTACTTCGTTATACGAGCTTTAAATCGCAAAGAGAAACGAAAGGAACACGACCGTTGCGATTCATTTTTCACGATAGTGCAACAACCGGAGTTGCTATGTTGAAACCAGACAAATTGCATTAGAATATTAAAGGTACATTTTAAAATTAACTGTACAAATCCCTTACTGCGCAAATAATAAAGACTTTGTGTTAAGATTTTACACAAGCTTTGAATGTTTCTTCAAAAATTCATATTGTTATATTACTTGAAAGACTAGGTTTGAGTAAAGAGATGTTAATACAAAATTGTTCAAAAGATTTTATAAAATAATATTATACGATACATCTTATTATTAAAGGTATGTAAGTATCGTTGTATTTTAAATTAATTAATTAAATTTTAAGAGATTTAAACATAATTAACAGATTTGTTAAATTTCTCAGGAAAGAGACTACATACTTTCAATAAACGCCAATATCGAAGAATACAACGAATGACTCGCTGTGGTTCCTATTAATAGTGTAGTGATTAGACTAAAGTCATTTGAATGTCCCGCTAGTAACGGATAGAAAAAGAAATAGATGAGACTTTTTCTGACTGCTTTTAATTAGACTTGTTTTGCATCACTGAGTGCTAAAAATTTAAATTCCTCACAAAAAATAAGCAATTCTTCGCAGAGAAACCATTTTAATCCGCACCCCAACGCCTATTGATCCCGACTTGAATATTCAGCGTTGAGTTCGGACCAATATTTTTTACAGACCAATTCCATCTACCTTTCTGATCCGTGACCGAACTGAGAAGAGGGTCTAAATACGGTAAAGAAAACACATTTTAAAATGTATTATAAAACCCTACATTAATTATATGTTAAACTATTATGTATACTGTACTTGGAAGTAAAATTTAGTTATACAAAAGTGTTATCATGTCCCTCGAATTATTGTATTATTTCTAATAATACAATAATTCTAAGAACATTATTGCTAGAAAGAATACTATTATTATAACGTCACGTGTTCTCAGAAAATCTAAGAATACAAGACTACATACAAAAAGATGATAATTCTTGAAAGTACCTAAAGTGTCGGGACAAATGAGCTCATTCATTTATATGATAGAAAATGTAATTATTACTCAGACCTGGTGATGTAGACCACGATTGGTTATTAGTCAAAAAAAATTCACACGTATTTCCATCAGTTGGAATACACGAAAAGCGATCAGTTCCAGCTGTTATCGTTAATTATCCTAGAGCCTAAAAATGTCTGACGATACTTGTACACTATTGTAAGTATAGGCTTTCTTCATATATTCCCTTCTGTTCAAAATAACATACTATAATTAGGCATTTCAAATCATTTAAATGTTATTTACTTACATCTGTATATACGTGTATATGATAAATGTAACCAAATTACATTTATACTCATATACATCAATGTGTTTCTACCTGACTCCATGGGAATTAGACATCATAATAAATATTGCGTGCCTGAAATTTACATATGCATATTTAAGTATATACTATATTTACATATATGTAATTAAAAGATGTATATTATTAACGATGCCTATCATTAACATTAATATAATATAACTTTACAAAAAATAATTTTTCGGAAGAAATAGTACGTTTTAAAATAATACAATAGTCTTAAAAGGTATGAAGTGAATACCCGCTAGCTAAACGGGCCACTATTACACAATCGAACCTGGCCGCAGCGCCAACATTCAGTTGCGCGAGCCATAATACTACACGACCCTATTATGTTATCCTCGCAATCATTGTTAATGTATCCATTTATAGAGGTATAATAATCGAAAATATAGACATACAAAGTTATAGAGCAGAACGTAGTGACAAGTTCGCTAGTAAAAAATATGAAATGATTCATCTTTATTATCTTTTTTATGATTCCATAACAAAATAAATGTGTAAGACTATACCCCGCTTTAATAAGATCACTTAGGCTCAGTTAAGCTTTTCCCGGAACTTTTCAAACTTATTACCCTATGAAGAAGCATTCCATTTTTAAATTATCTATAATTATCTATTTTTACTTTTTAATATCTGTCAGCTCGATCTTAAATTAATATGCTAATTTTATGAAATTATCTAGAATTGATGAAACCGGCAGTCTGATGACCCGAAAAAGATAGCGGGTTGATACTGGATTCGGAAGGCACAGTACCGGAAGAAGTGGCGCCGATTAGGGGAGGTCTGTGTGCAACAGTGAACATCCAGAGGCTGATGAAGATAATGGCAATGAAACTTCTTTTCCTTACATTTAAAGTCATTTATTTTAGATAATACCATTTGAATTTTAATATAATCATCAGCCTGTCTCAGTCCACTGTTCAGCATAGTCCTCTCTCAATGTCGAATGTCATCTGAATACATTTATGAGGTAGGTTTTGCCCGTAATTCCCACGTTAGGCATGCGGTTTAGGGATCGCAGAACATAGCTTCGACTATATCTGCTATATAGCTGCCACATATTATTATAATTAATATCAAATAAATAATATTTCATCTTGAGGAAATCCTAGTCGTTTCGTACACGGACGGTAATGACATGTATGGTAGAGTCGTCAAGCGCGCTCTACCGTGTTCATCGTAGTACATAATATGAACGGTAAATATTCTCGCTACATTGGAGCCAAGGCAGATACTGTAAGTAACGGAAGAAATAAGCATTTCTTAAACCACATACGTGTGGTTGGACTGTCATGGTAACTTCTAGACAACATATCTTTCGGTAAATTTCATTTGTATTTGGGAGATACAATGGCGAAATTATTTTCGTAATGGTAATATTCGTATAGATGTAAAAAAGAAATATTTAGAACAAACAACCTCGTTAGCCGAGTGTTACACGCGTGACTACAGATCAAGAGGTCCTAGGTTCAGTCGGGCAAGCTATTATTGTTTTTTTAACTTGAAATGGATAATAGTCGGAGTACGGGTTTGTGCCCGATTTTCGCCAATAGGCTCACTGATAAATAAAAAAAATCATCATTATTTTTAATATTCTTAACTATTTCCACATGTACGCTTAAAATATTACCGTTCAAGTACCTCTGTACATATGTTTCAAATTCCAGTGTGGCATTCTCAATCACAGAAACTTCAAGTATTGTACTAAGCGAGAAGTAATCTATCAGTACAATTTGGCAAAAGGAATATAGTATAGTGGTATTATCACGATGCAATGAATTATTATTTCAAAGATGCAATGTATATACTATAATATTTATAAACATCTCGGAACAATAGGTGGGGAATTTAAAATAAAGAGAGCTTCACGGGAACAAAAGAACAAGGACGGCGTTTTAATTAGAGCAATCTACTTTTAAGATGCACTCACAAGTAAGCTGCACCTCGTAGACACCGTTTCCATAAAAACGTTACTCGTCGGTAAATTCAACAATATTGTTATTACTTCATCTTAAGCATTCCTTCAGAAGAGTTTAATACTTTTAAATAATTAATGTTTGCTTTCTGCCTACTCCGCACAGAACCAGGGCTGATATCATAATTAATATCTTTTATCTAATTTGTCTACGTAATTTTTTCTTATGCCTATAAATATTATCTTACTTCTATTGTTGTGTATTGTCTAGTTGGGTGTAGTACTTAGCAATGGTATATCGTACAATCCAACCACTTCAAATCTCAAACTCATACAGATCTGTACAGAAAATAATACATTTTACTTTCTGTATGGAAAATATTCTGTATTGTTATAACACCGCGTAAGTCACAACACTATCCGATATAATTTTCGAGACGTAACAGTCCATGGAAACTTTGTTGGAATCTGTACTTAAGCGAGATTTGTATAAATCACCCAAGATGTTCACTGCTTTTAAGAGCGTCAAGTTAGTATCCTATAATATGTAAAGAAGTAAAGAAACTTGATTTAAATGGATGAAATGTACTAACTATGAACTCAAAAGAAATTAACTAATACAAATGACACATGAAATAAATATTTATAAATATAATATCTAAATATTGAACAAACAGATTAACAAATATAACTTTCACTTATTTATGCTTATGTGTCTACCTCATCTGATTACCTCTTCGGGGAAATAGGCGTGATGTTAATGGTTATAATGGTTATTAGATGTGAAATATCCAGTGTTTTTGAATTAAAATTCAATTTATAAACGGCACGTTTTATAACATGCAACTTATTCACTTGTATAAAATAAACAGACGCCATAACTATCAGATGTAGACAGACCAAACAATCTCATTATTCTGATGAAATTTAAAGTAACTGTAGAACGAGGACCGAGATTATCAAGTCTTATTCGGTCGCATCACGTAGCATTCATTTCTCCTGTGAGTACTCTCAATGTACCAAGTACTACTACAAAATATGTAGAGCGGAGGGAAATATTACAAGATTCTAGTGTTTGTTACCGTTATAGGCTTCGTTGACCGATAAGTTGGATCTATAACCTGCAGAAATACAAAGTACTGACTGTGTAGTTCATTTTATTGTTCGGGTCACCTACACCTAACGACGACAGTAAATCAATGAGATCGACTTTGACCTCTCTAAATAAGCGTCCGACTTTTTCTTTTCCATGTTACCAGCTCCTTTTTCTATTTCAACGGCTCTCAATTGAGCGTTATGTGAAATGGCTTCGGCTTCGTGCGTCAGTATTTCAAAACTGTGTTCGGTAAAATGTCAAATAATATTTTTCTTGCATTAGAAAACTTGCGCAAATGTTAATCGAATGTGCCTTTATCATGAACTCGTATGACGCTTCATACACTTGAAATACGTTAATAAAATATTAATTAATAAAAGTAATAATTTTTAGCTCCATTTATTTATTACTTTAATAATGTACAAAATTAAAAGTAAATAAAAATTATTTTAATATCGCCTAATTATTGTATATTTCGACACACACACATACAGGTATGATGTGATTTTTTTTTGTTATCGTTTATCCTGTAAGTTGACTACATAGTCTTACTAGATGGGGTTGGTGAAAGAACTCCTAGGCTTAATGTTGGGCTAGGCGTGGAACTGAGATACTCCGTTCCTTAATGTGACGACAAAGAAACCGTTAGATTATTGACTAGATTATTTAGACTATTATTATTGTTATTATAGGTGCGCTCGTAGCGTATTGTAAATTACAAGCGATCTGTAAAGTGCAGCAACACCGGGCTACTTCGGCACTTCACTAACCGCTGGTAGCAAACTGTCAGAAGTGCTTTGGTGATCATACTACCATTAAATCGTCAGAGACCTTTAAGGCTCCTTGAAACCATTGGCCACACGAGCTGCCCACTAATTCGGGACTCCACCAATTCGTATTGAAACAGTAAGGTGTAAGTAGTAACGTGTAAGTACTAAGGTGTAAACACAATAACGCGAAAGATTATCCAGTAGTTGGACGTAAAAAAGATTGCGACTATTGAGTACTGCAATTTACAAATGACAAAGGGAGTAACCATCACCAGAGAATAATATTTTGAGGGATTTTTAATTAACAACTGATATAAATATCAAATGTATGCGTACAATAAAACATTCAATTAGAAAATGTCCAAAAACACCGATATCCAACACAAATTTCTCAATCTAAGAAAATTTAATCTTTTTATAACATAATAGGTGCTAATTCGTTCAATTACAATATCCATTTTAATAATGTCTTAAGCAAGAGTATAATAGCTGAAGTGGTAGTTAAGATTGTCTTGCGGTTTCATAGCTAGTATCAGTTGAATTTGGGCCCATCGCAATAGATCAAGAGCGGTTGAGTGTTAATAGTTGGAACGCGGCTCGAATTGCCATTTAGCTACGGCTATCTATGCATAGGATGTTTCCAGATAGTGGGATATTGCGGTGAAATTTGTAAAGCCAAGTTTAATATCAGCAATTGTATTGTTTGCTACAATCGGTTGCAGCAACGTTTAAATTTGTACGGATGTGTAGTTTTTTGTTTTTATATAATAGTCTCATTGATAATATATATCTCATCTCACCCCTCCGCTGACGTCCTACCTCCTCTAATCCCTCATCCCTTTACAAAATTAAAATCAAACAAGATAAAAATATACAGACTGTTGGTTGAGTGGTTGCAAAGCGCGACTGCCGATTCGGAGGTCCTGAGTTCAAATCCCGGGTCGGGTACTATTGGATTTTTTTAAATTTAGAATTTCTATTAGTGGCTCGGAGCCTGGATCTGTGCCCGTTGTATGTTAATACGCTACCCATCTTTTCCATGGGATTTAACGTAACTGGTGAAATGTGGAAGTGTACTACGCTCCTCTGCCTACCCCTTCGAGGATTACAGGCATGATGTTTCATTTTTTAAAAATATATCAGGATGTCAAATAATTTTATAAACCCATAACCAAAATACAGGAAACTTTAATTTATATACCTATTTTTCAACACATATGGGATTTTACTTTCTTTTATTTTCATGTAATAAACACTCTTAAATGAATTTAACAACATTTACATATACTACATTTGCACATTTCACACTCGCAGTACTCGAGGACTGTCCTAATGAGTTTGCTGGACCAGATATCGCAGGGTTCGGCTTGCGGAAAATATGATAACATATTTCAAGGTAAAGCGGTTTATTAATTTATCTTTATTCATAATTTTATAATGATAAGCTTGAATAGTAGACATATTCGGTCTCCAAAACAATAATTATTTTGTTTACATCAATACATCCATAACACTCCCGTTTCTAACAGAATACTAGTAAACACTGGAAGTAAATGCGTCGAACTTTCCCGACGCTCTCGTAGTCTTGATCCAATCCCAACTGATCGTGATATGGGTTCTTAAATGAATTACCACTGGCCAATGACTTGTACTGTTTATTTTACACTACAAGCGTATGAGACAGTAATTGTAGATTAGAAGCTGTTTAATAAGAATGCACCTTAATATTATCTGCGTTACTCTTGTCTGGATCAGCCCGTGGAGTAAGCTTCTCCGATTGCTAGCACAGACTCGCACCCAGCAGGGGAATTGTGTAGTTGCAACCATGTGATTGTGATAACAATAGAAATAGGACAACTTCAAACACAGTCCTTTGAGCGCAAACGAAAATTTTCAGTTCACACTAGACATATGCCATAATAACTAAGTTCTAAGAATAAGCAATAAATAATGAGACTATTAGAGAGAAAACTTAGCCATATCAGAAATTGTATCTAATATAAGCTTTAAATGTTTACTACATAATCACCTGTACGCACTTAAAAATTTTTATTATATGAAAAAAAATCGTATAGATACTTAAGTTCCTTTATTAATGTCAAATAAGAATGCATGAATAAAATTACAATGAAAAATGTCAATGTGATAGAGTGTCTTTATCTCACAGAAGTTCTGTGAACCGCGCAGCCATTTGGTCTCCGTAAATGAATCTTCCAATTCGCACCATTTGCCGGGCTCGGGCTCAAAATAATCTCATTCCGCGTTGACTCGTTCAGCGCAATAGCGCTATGCTGAATCGCACTGCACTGTTGCAGGATTTTATTTCCGAGAATCTAACTGAACAAAGAATTGGGTGACGCCGTCTGCTCGATATTTCATTAGCGCCAACGGACACCGGAAACGTAAACTGGTGGAAAATAAATTATCTGCACATTTGAACCCAGCTGTGAGTTTTTAAGTACATGCAAGTGGAAATGTTGTTTATGATCTGCTTTTTTAATACATTACACATAATAAACTAAATCTCAAACCAAACGAACTCTTTCTTATTTTAAGACTCTTGAAGTGTATAGAGAATTTTACGTCCTTATAGGTACTTATTGCATGAAGTAGATAGAGTTGGGCTCGTTGTGAGCCATCAGCACCCTCAGTATGCTGTGATGTCGAACAACCATGTACGTATGTATTAAGAATATTACTGAACGAGACTGGACTTGATGGATCGCTGCTAACAAATTTTTATGTACGTACGTGATTATAAGAGGCCTTTAGCATTCACTTATCTAATGTTTCGAATCCTAAACGAGACACGTTACTTACAGTAATTTTTGATTAACTCATATATTATAAAAACAAATGATTACCAGGTAACAACGAAATATCTATAAAATAGGAAAAAGTATTAATTCGCTAAATAAAACTATTTGAATTTGCTATTTGAACCACATTCAATATTTCAAACTATTTTTAACGTTCCAATACATGACAGTATCGACATGGAAGTCATCCTTTGTTTAGCGAACACAGCCAGCGCGAGCTCCAATGAATCAGTTATCCGTGAACTGTCAATTATCGCTATAACAATAACTGTGTTTTGGAAATTGTTAAACGAATGTAGAGCTGGAATATCGAATTTCATTGGCAACCTGACAAAATCTCTGATCGCTATATTATCTATCTGCAACTTTTATATTTTCACGGCAAGAAAATGTTGTTCTATTGTGATGTTAGGTTAAGACATATTCACAATTTATAGGTTTACTATCTGACCATAGCGTCTTTTATTCAAAGACAACACCCGCGTTCAGAAGTAGAACAATAAAAGGGTTGACATCGCTATCAATGAAATAAACTATTATAAATGTATCATTTATAATAGTTTATTTCATAGTTCTACGTTGAACTAGACAGAATAAAATTATAAATATTAGGAAAGCTATTCGATTACCGACTTACCTATAAATAAACACACGTCAGTACAGTTAACGTATATTTTAAGGAAAGGCCCGTGTAAAGAATGACTTACAAAGTTGTAATTGGTGAGGTAACTATGGAAAAATATGCTAATTAAAGTGTCCGTAAACCATAAATATGTTAACCACATAGGTGCAGCAAGTTAGGTAAAAACAGGCCAAAGATAAGTTAAAGTTATGATATAATTACAAGTATACTTATGTTAAAGCGTTGAAAGAGAAAATTTTCCTACTATAACCTTTAAAGTTGGTATCATTTTCTTGTACGTTTCTCTACGACGTTACATGTCGGGCGTCTGTTCTGGTGTGGAGATATCTGGGCGAGAAAAATGAGATTCGCTACGATGTTCCCAATTCTTTCTGCAATAGATATATTCTGATTTTCAAAAAAGCAACGTATAATCGAAGTCTAAGTTTTAAGCGTAAGACAATGCAAAACCAAAAAAATCTCATTAAGATTTTTTTATTGTACATTCTCAACATGGCTTTTCTAATTTGAAATTATAATATTTATAGATCATTAGTGACATTTTTAATGATAATAGTTTAATACTTGTCATCGTTCTGACGCTTAACATCAATTGTAGGTAGCTTATAAGGCAGTTTAGAACTTAAAACAAACGATATGGCCAATGACACGCTCCTATAACAATACGCATTGGCAAAGGGAACTAGAATATATTATTCTCTTGGACTTCGTCGCTTACAGAGCCAATGAATGTCTTAATAGTGAAACTCATATCTTGAAAACCAAGTGATAGAAAAACATATCTTAATAGCTTCCTATTTTAAGTCTAGCAATACTTATCTGAAAACTTATCACTAGTAACTAGGAAATTTATTATGAAACTTACGTGACAGCGGTACTAAGAGAACCCTGTCACATTAGTGTGATACGTGAGAGAATCTACAGCACGACGCCGTAATAAATACGTTTTATCTTTTTTATAGAACCGGACCGACTATTCTATTTCCTAGCTCATATATCTACGACAATTTCCGATTAGTTTAAACGGGACGTTTACTCCGCTATCCGCGAACCAATCTCGCGTTTTATATTCAAATATTAATCATTATACAATTGTACGATTACATAATGCTTTGTATACGTACACAATGCACTGTCTCTGTAACACAACGATACTCTTTAGAAAATCCGTGCAAGTAAGAAACGAGGCTAATAGACTCGCTTCTGTACTGAACATAATATTTGATTTATGGCATTTCAAAGTTAGGATCACGTATGATGCTTAGAGACCGTGTAAAGGAAGCAATCCACTTGGGACAATCTTCAACAATGTGAACACATAGACGTTGGCGTTAACGAGTCTCATAATCGTTTCCTGCTCCACTCGGCTAGTCTTTAACCCCAAATGTTATTGCTGGGAGCGTACATATGGAACAATGCACGCTGGGAGATAAAATTTAATTGTTTATATCCTTATGAGGAGTTCTCAGTAGAAATATCACGTAAATATAAATACTTTACGGCTATGATCTGTATTTAGTTATAGTTTACCATACTCAAGAAAAACAATTAAACCTATTTGTGTTATACATAATTACCGATAATAGAAGTTCAAAAATATTTGTTTATTCAGTAGCATAGATATCAAATGTTTTATTGCAAACTTTGTACGTTACTGCGATCCTTACGAAGCTAAATACGCTGATGTACATTAATCAAATAAGCTTACTGGTAATTAGAGTTCTCACGCCGCAGTCGTTCTCATTAATCACCAACTCATTTGCGTATTCAACACAGTTTGATTCGAAACACAACTCGCCTGATAAAGAGGTGCAAGAATGTCATTTTCGTTCGAATGCAATATTTTTTGTAAAACTACGAAACGTTTCAGAAACAAGTCTTAAGATGAAGTAAGCGTTAATTCCCCTCAGAGCACTTCCAAATGCGCGGTTCAAAATTTGCATACTAAATCGCATAACAATTGGATGCAGTTCCAAATATACGAGTACATTCATAAAGTATTTGTACAAAGTACACCCAATTATTAAAGCATTATTTATTTTAAAACAAAAAGTTACGCGAGAACAAATCACACCCTAAAAAATTACTTAAAGCATTTTCAAGATTAAACGACAGTTTGTACCAAAAATGAAGAAAAATATGAGGATTGGTTATTTGATAAAGGTTATAAAAATCATCTAGTTGCAATAATGTATGTAAAGCGTACCTACTTTAAATTTTATTAAAAATATAATTATTACCGGATATGAAAACAAACCGTTTGTTTATCTTATTGCTGTGTTAAGACAAAATGCAATTCTTTTACACGCTTTCTCTTTAGGTTTCGTTTGCCGATCGTTTCGGATTTAGTAAGTTGTAATTCGAAGCTTATTTCAATTTGAAGTTCTTGTTAAGCAACAACGTGGCTGCGTTCTTTATTTTTGCAGTCATTCTATGCCCTGTTTTCTTCTTACCTTAATTTTCGTTACTGATAATTTTATCGCTTTATGGGCAGTAATTTTAAAGAGATGCACTTTTTTAACGTAACCGAAAGAAATTCGTGGAAAAGGTAATGTAGGAGAGCTAACGTACTTCTTGACATTTTTTTCCGATATTATCTACTATGTGATGATATTTCAGATGTTCTCTGTCAAGTACAAAAAATATAAACACAAGTATCCAGTTGCACCGTTTGGCAGTGAGAAGATGAATTACTTCGCGACTGTGTCCATTGATAAATTGCTATCTTGTGCACGACTCCTGACAGATTGATGGAACATCTGCAACAACTGACAATAGCTATTTTGTGTCTAATCTAATATACTCTGGAGGTCGAGATCAGTGGCGTGCTATTGGAGACGCCTATGTCCAGCAATGGATGGGAGTAAGCTGATGATGAAACCAATCCCCAACATATTATAAATTTGAGAATAAATTCTACAATACCTAAAATTAATATATTTCATAAATTCCTGCATATAAAGCCTGCCAATCTGTATTTGGTCAGAGTGGTAGACTATGGCCTTGACCCTCCCATTCTGAGAGGAGACGCGTGTCTAAGAGTGTAACGATAAAAAAAGTCATACGGAAAAAGACAAAAATATTTATAAGTTTTCAATTATCGTTTACCGTTCTTGAAATCAAAGGTTCACGGTTTCATTGAACGGCTGTGAGAGTCCATATTCTCGCGAATGTTGACAAAATGATTTATCCTGACATATTGCTGTTATTAGTTGCCTTCGTATTTTTCCTCCGTCCAATTTATATAATAACACCGCCTTAAGCTTACACCTATGTACATTATTGTGTATATAGAAAGTATCAAAAACATCCACAGATGATCATCAAATTCTCTAATATCTAATAAAGGTTCACGTCTAAATCTGAAATATCTCACGCTTTATATACTCTCTTAAAAAACTCGTCTACTTTACGCAGCAACGCATAGTATGCTTATACCTATATGTATGTAGTTGCTTTCACCAAATGGCGTTAAAATATTACTGGCAACATTGATGCGGAGGTCATGTTCCGCAGTTAACTTCGCAAAAAGGTAATAAAATCCTGACCCTCGCATTTCAAATGTAAATCTTGGTCCGTTCGGCCGCAGACGCTTCAACATTTATTTACCCCAGTCTACTGTTTAGTGTAGATACCTAGCGTTACACAATTCTATGTTTTAGTCAGACACCCCTCGTTTTTACTAATATAATATCTTAAAAGTTCACACACGGCCACCTCACCCCGCAGTAGGCAGAGCCTGTGCTATGATAACCAGACAGCTGATAAACTATATTTATAATTTAGTATACACGATTATATAGTAACGTAGATATTTTTTCAAAATTACATGATAGGCTAGCGTTTGGCCGCAATCCTACCTAATGGAAAGCGCACTCTTCTCAGAAACTTATAACTTTATGACAAAAAATATGTTATAAATACATGGACCAGTCACATAAAATGTATGAGACATGTTGATATACCAGGTCGTTTAAATTTTTATTTAGAAATTAAAACAAAGTGATTTAAGCCAGCATGTACAAAAAGAGAATACAATGAAAACGAAGAGAAAAAAATGGTTAAGCATACTCATATATATTTTTGAGCTAGATGTATTAAGAAATGCATTCCCGCCTGCGTATAGCTAAACATTTTTACTAACGAAAAATGAAGTATATTCCGTGCTGAATATTTATTAGGCCGTTATTATATAAGGAACTCAGTACTTAGGCCTGAGATGAAAAGAAACATGAAATATCGCAGGGAACAATTCACAACTCCCATTAACGGGGAACTTCGTCTATAATTTTATATTTAGTATTTTCTAGAGTAATTATTGTATTGATCCCTCTTGATTTATAACGAGACTTTAAGATCAACACGGGAAACTGTTTAAGAGAAACAAAGAAATAGGTACGTCATCATCATTAGCAGTCTCTTTCAGTCCCTTGTTCCACTGTTGGACAAGGCCTACTCAAGTTAACACTATAGTATCTTATCGTATATTCCAAAGCATAATAAGTACATTTTATAAAGAATTAGCAAAACACATTCATAGAGAAAAAACTCACTATAATACACCTTTAGGAATATTACTGATTATGTTAATTTAGTAACAAAATGTGTATTAACATGGGATGAATCAGGAAGGAACACGCCATATTTTTAAGAATTACACATTATTTGACACGTGGTGCTTAATTCCTAACACCTTCACCTGGCGTAGCGACGTAATAATAATAAAATAATAACAAAGCTATATTAATCATAACTTAGTAGTAGGTCACAGTATTAAGAATGCATTGTTATCTAGTATTGCAAAGTTTAAACTGTTCGGGTCTTGGTTTGTCAGCCTAATGGTGCTGCCACACTATCGTTAGAAAATGTTTTGTAAACTATTTAAAATGTCTTATAACTCAAATGTGGAAGCACCTTAACACTACTCTTGAACAACATCGGAACGCAATAATGCAAGCATTATTTCCGATCTCTGGATAAGCTCTCTCTCCCATATCCATATTAAAAAATTGTTTGAGTTGTAAACCGTTGCATTTGTTCTTATAAAATGTTAATATTTAGGTGCTACTGATAAAAGTCATTGTAATATGCTAAAGGTGTTGTTAATATAATTTAGGTCAATGAAGCCTGCTGATAAATATTCTGATAGACGCACGAAGTATTTTTGTAAACATGAACTATTTCAACCATTTCTCATTATTCATTACATATCCCGTTATCATTCCACCGTTGTATACGGACCTGTTCTCGGAATGAAAACCTATAAACGTGACTTCACGCCTGTAACCGTAACTCCCACGTTTCACCAGTCACGTTTAAGTCCCATGGAATAGGTGGTGAGCCTATTACATGGTACGTTTACGTCCTACGATAGAATGGGTGGTCGGCCTTAACTCTTAAACTTTTTATTCCGAAAGGAGAAATGTGTCCAACAAACTCAAACAAATGAACGAACAAACCAACCGAGAAAAAAGACTATAACAAAAACTGAAAAAATACCTGTAATTTTATATTTAAAACTAAAAACTACCAAACGTATATACTATAAATTAAAAACCCAGCTTAAAT
>DWFV01000108.1:0-18283 GCA_018246775.1 Parelbella machaon machaon
ACCATTCTTTATCTATGCAGTCCACCTTAGCCGCTATTTGCCAGTGAGTAATGTTTATTTAAAGGGGTTACATTAGTCGCATAGCAATCGATTGTAACATACATATATCGAGCACATATGGGAGTGGTTTATTTTTAATGTGCATAATGATCACTATAAATTGCCATGTTATAAATAAAAACTGAATTTATTAGAAACCTGTTAACATTACTACGTGGATAACGAGATGGGGCGTATAAAAACATGGAATACATCATGCCAAATGATTTACAATCGCGAAGATCATTTATAGTTAACATATGCGTGTTTTACCATCGATAAGAATCAACAACATAGTTTCTACGTACGTATACATATGTCGGGTATAGACTTCCTGTTTCATAACCGCTTATATACAGCGCACTAATAGCCGAACAACATACTCGGGGGAGGTCAAAAAAACATGGATATTTTCTCCTTAAAGGCACCGCGAGCACCTTTCATAAACGGTATGCGACCGGTCCAGTCGGCGGAACTGGTTCGGACGTGAGAAATGGCCACTCCACCGCGCCGGGGATTGGCCGCTGCCCGACATACCCCGTGGCTGATACGCTGGACCAATTCCTACCAACATAATAGGAAAGTACTGCTCTCACTAACACCGACATCTGATTTCGCAATAATATAAAAAAGTACACAGTAGGTTAACCCAGTTATAGTTTAACTTCAGCATTTACGAACTATTTCCAGCAATTCCAATGACAAAATTATGCAGTAATTGCACTATAAGCAAATAATTTTAAATTGATCATATTTTTCAAAATATAACCTGTACCTACATAATGCAATTACATCGAAATCAAATTCGAACGAACTATTGAAACAACTTCGAATTAAATATTTCCCGCGTATTTAGATTCGACAGCGCGCAAGCGTAAAAGATAAATATCGCATTCAGGATAACAAATGAAAATCATTGTTATAACCCGTTATATAATACATTACTTCTCTTACATCCAAATAACGATTGTATTTTCGTTGTGAATAATTTGTATGCCATTAATTTACAAAATTGAACAACTTTAATTAACATTTTCAATTTATTTATTTGTTTTCTGTCCACCCCCAAGGGACCTGATGGAATAATAATAATTTTCCAATCATATCATTGTACTACTATATATAAAATCACACTTTCAATACATTAAAAGCTTAAGTCAATCACAATATATGGTGTATTGTATGCAGCGTAAGACAATGTTGCGTTGTTAACTTTCCATTGGTATGTTTGCGTTCGTTGTGAGAACCCGTTTGGCACAATTCATAAGACATATAACGGATGTCGTCGGCCTGAGCTCGTTGGAAGCGGCAATGGAACCAGACCGGACGGACATCGTCCAATTTATGTGTACAATTATGCAGGGCAAACACTACACGAAAATCGATTCCAACAAACTCCATTTGGGAGAGCGAACGTAATCACAGAACGTTTTAGCCGTGCATCGAGCCCGAAGACCGTTTTCCTGTAGTGTAGCAGCAGCATATTTCGTAACGATTCCATAGCGTACACAATACAGACGAGTTAAAACATTAACAGTTCCTCATCTCTCATCGCTATCTGTTGATCGTAAATCGAACCGCCGAGCATTGGATGTTAAGGTATTGGAAAACGAGCGTGCACTTGGCAAGCGGCCGTGTTGTAAAACAGACGAATAATAATTCAGGAGCGGTCTACAGCGGGATGATAGTGGGTTTAAAAATAGCAATGTTTTCATAAGCCCAATATGAGAGTTTACGCAGCGCTGGTTACGGGAATGAGGTCAAACGAGTTGGCATGCGTTCTCTCCGCCGTCTCCGCGACCGGATTGTTGAAATATAACAGCTACGATACATTTAAAAACCACTTAAAGAATGACTCACGGATATAACCGGAAAATTGCCAATTGTCACCGCGTCGCAGATCATCCATTAACTGCTTTGTGCAGACTGTGATATAACATTTAGCCACTAATGAGACTGAATTTACTATTAAGTTGTTATATTTTGAATCCGAATCTCCTCTCAGAAGAATAAGGCCATAGTTAGCCACGCTGATCAAGTGCGAAATAGCCGATTCAAGGCAGTTAGACATTGCCATGGAGAACTCCAAGTTATGAAGATTTCTTTGTACTATTTCTATCACAATTTCAACGAGTGAGAATTAATCTTTAAATAATAAAAGTCTAAACAGCAGTGTTAAAAATAATGAGTAATGTAGGTAATAATAAAGCAAATATAAGATAGCACTAATAACATGACACATGCAACACACACATTTCAGAGAACGGATTTTATTACAAGCGAAACTGTAATAACAGTGATTCTCGGGTGTTGGGTTAATTATAAACAAGTATAGAATAATCATTACAGAGGAAGCGATCATGGCAATTAAGAGGAAAATGGTTACGTTGGAGTACATCGCACTTTATCACAACCAGTTCGTTCATTAGAGTGTGTTATCATCTTTAATTAGTTAAATGATTGACAGCAATATATGTGAAATATCTATATGTAATTGATTTTATAACTGTCAACAAAACAAAATCGAAAACACAGGCAAGAAATACTCCGATACTTCAAAAACCATAGTGAAATAAATAGAAGTCTTGTTTTCGGAGATTTTAATGTTCCTGATTAACAACAGAGTGTTTCACGCTCGGCCGGAGCGTTTGAAGAAAGGGAACTGGTGCAATCGTGTTGAATTAAAATTTTTTCCGAAGCACAAAAAATTGTCGACAAAGAAAATTATCGATTGCGCAGTAAAAGAGACTAAACAACGGAATTTAGAAAAAATAATCACCGCAGCGCAACAAATGAATTGTTTTTGACCGAAATTTTTGTCTGTGGAAAAAAATAATTTACTTTACGCTTTTAAATATGCTCTTACAAATACCTTAAACATTTATATAAATAAGTATACATTTATGTCTACTCGTTTCGTGTATTATACGCAATGATAACGAGCGGTTGGCCATGAATTACAATAAATTACCACGAACATATCGTAATACATATTTAAATATTACACTATCGCCCTTGTCTACATGTCTGATATAAAAACAGGACCATAATTTAAACCGAGCGTCACAATCGTATTTTTTAATAATTTAGACGTTAATTTTTTTTTATTTGTTTTAAATGTGTATTTAAAAAAATAAATTAACAAAATAAGTAGGTAGGTAGAAAACTTAAGAAAAGTGAAGGTAATATAGAAATCATACATACATTTTGAATGTTGTAAATATATTCATTAAAGTATTCTAAATGTTATAAAACCCGAAGCGAATCGAGGCGTTAGATTTTCAATCGACTGAAACTTTTAATAATGGCCGCTTACGAAGACAACAAAAATGCCCATTGAATATTGATTAAGAGCCACTGCACGGTTGCGATTCGTGGAAGTCGACATTCGACAAGTTTTATGACGCGGATTTACAAATAACCACAAAATTAAACAACCGACAACTACACAGAATGGGCTATACTTGATGACAACATTAAAGGCAAGCATAACTAACAGAAGTAGGTATATTTAAACAGATAAAATATTAATAATAAATACTGTGTATTTTTAATTCATGTCGTAGATAAACACATGTAGGACATTTGCCTTTAAAATTTCTGTTGGATTTTGCAGATATTTGCGGTGAATTTAAACTGCAAAGTAAACATGTATGAGTGGGGAAAATACGTTCCAAGTCCTCGTCTATTGACTTAATCAATTGTGTGGACTTGCGTCAATTGGATATTAGAATTTCATATTCAATGCCTCTCAGTGTACGCAACGCAACAATTAACATATTATCATGCATGATTCTCAGTATCGTGAGTTATGTTTTTCCAATGAAATGGGAATATTTATATCTAACACTTGTTTCCTCATATTGTCTTTATTTGCATATTGAGAATTCAATACTACATTAATATCTCGTAAATGGAATGCATACAGTGACGGAAATTCCAATAAAATCGTAAACTAACGTGTAGAGCCTAAAAGGAATCAAGTTGTACAGAGTTACCGAAGGAATAAAGGTCATTGAAAAGGCACGCGAGTCGAGTTCCCATGGCCGTCGGAACAATAACAAAATCGCGAGCTCCGAGCACATAAACCGGAGAACAATCGGTCGAGTAGAAACAAGAGAGCGATATAAATCAAGCTAAGCGTAGCGTTGCGTGCACCGACCAGCCATAGATCCTCGCGTTACATTTCTGCACGCCTTCCCGCCGCGCCGCTTATAATTACCGAGTACTTTCGCCAACTGGCGGCTCGACGCCATCTTGCTATTTATATTGCAAAATGGCGGACGGCGTGCAGCACGTGGTCCTCTTTCTTTTGTTATTTAAAGAAAACAGTGCCGGCGTATTTGAGAGGCGATTACGTGTAGAATTTTACGATCGCATAAAGCCCGACTGAATATATGTATATGTATCTAATAATCTAGTAAAATTCAATTCAAGATCGTATAGATTTGAAAACTCACGTTTGGTGGACAAGGTCTCGCGGGAAATTTACATTGAATAGGGAGCCGTTAAGTTGCGATGTGACTGCACGCCGGCGAAGGTCACCTTGACCAACCGGCCGCAGTATTTTATCATTATATCTCACCGAATAAAAAGTTGAGTAATAATTTATTATTATCGTTGAATTACTAATTTAGGTAAGTTTATTATGTTATATGATTTAATCAAAATGACGGTTTATTTGATATGAGTCGTTTGCAAAAGGTACATTCGGTAACAATATGCATTATATGGATTTTACTGACACATTTTGAACACAAACTAATAATTCAATAAAGGGTAAGTGGGTAGATACGTAAACAATGAATCTTTGTGTTCGCGGCAAAACAATAATTTATATGTAAAGGCACTCATAAAGAGCGTAAATGAGACATAACTTACTCGAGAACAAGGACAAAGGACGTGGGCTATTCTTAAATCAAGTTATTATCGTTATCATAATGTAATTAAGTGATAAGTTGATAAAGAATATCGCACGATTAATAAACACACTCAGAATAGATAAAACAGCCTTATCTACGGCAAGTAGGTCAACCAAATACCGTGATATAACATTAGAAAACATTTTATTGACTATTAGATCATATTGTATGTACACGGGATGGTTGTCTCGACAGCATCCTGCTGTGCGGTTACCATTCGAATACAGGAAATCAAATTCGAAGACAATTTCTATGCAGATGTTGCAAAGGAGATCGCTTAGTATTCAGCGAGTTTTGCAGGCCAATGGCGGCTGACTATCGGCACGGACCACCGCTTCTTGAATATGTATGAGCCAGCACTTGAACACTACACACGCACGTTGTTTAGCCGTGACACACATCCTTAGCGAAGATTCAACCAATTGTACTCCACGATGTCCTATCGTATCGTAAATTATTGACATCTATTAATGTATATCCATCGAAACAGATAGAGAATCGTAGCAAACTTTAAAAGAAAAGTACTTCCAAAATATAAAGAGGTCCTTAAGATTCCTACTACGTTACATGAAACGGTTATATACAGATATACAGATGTATTCACATTAAAAACTATACTGGTAATATTATTATGCAAAGAAAATAAACAAAGCTTCAAATCAATGACATATGCGTGCAAAATTGATGAATCTCGTAAGCAAGGCAATAGCCCCATTATCTGGTGAAGTGTGTATTGTAAATATTTGATTAAACGTGGAATGCGCCTCACAAAAAACACCGTGTGTTTAGACAAATGACGAAAAAAGTAAATTGTTAACCGCAGCGATGTTCTTAGAATACAACGAGCATGACATCATGCCGTGCGAGTGAGAAACAATGTGAATAGCCCCGTATTAATGGCGCGGAGAACAATGCATAGATAATAAAACGTAAATGAAATGCGGTACTGACGATAACACAAAGAGAATACTTGAATACAAAACGGAACACACGCCTAAATCAATTTACATATTAAACCATGTTCTAAATGAGTTGATAATGTTTATAGAAAACACATGTGCGCACATTGATTGGCTAAGTATTGTTACCCACACGGTTTACTGCTATGCTGTTGGCACATGTTAACTAATGACTCGGCACAGTCACTTCGCCTCACGTGTGGTAAAAAATAATTGGATACGAAAATACGTACACATTTTAGACATCATGATACTTTGTTCGCTATCAAAGTATAAAGAACTATACTTGCGCGAAATAAAACGTGGAATTCGTTTTAGAATAATGAGAGCAACAAAAATCCACAAACCACAATCATCATAACAGATATAATGTAAAAACGTAAATTGCAAATTCATAATAGAAAAGAAACGAGAATGAAGCATGCAGAATGGCGGTACGCGATGCGACGTGGGAAAGCGAATGGCGGCATTGGCGGCCATCTTGGAGTGGGTTCGTTCGGAAAACATCACGTGTCCGCGCGTCCGCCTGGCAACAGCGTACAAGCACTAAACGGAGCGGAACAATTCATGCACGCCACGTGCTTTTTTGTTTGTGTAACATTCCTCTCTCTCAACGGGCATTGATTAGAGACCCGAGCTTTTGATGACAAATTGCGAACATTTTTCAGTGTTACTTTTAGCTTCCAATTGTGCAATATTTGACACACAGAAGCAGCTGGGGTCCAACACAATATATTTTTTATTCGACAACAATTAGAACAAGGAGACAACTAACAATTTTGTTAAGCAGAAAGTAATTGAATCTCCTCCATGTACACAAATCTTTTTATTGAGGATTAAATGGTGAAAAAGATTGCAAAGCCTCCTAAACTGTAAGAAAGGTTGTAAAAGAACACGCAATAGTAAAAGTAGACGCTGGATCTGTGTAATTTGCAGTAATGATAACTGCATATTTCCAACCACGGCGCCCACGTAACGTCTACAGAATAAGACACTATAAACTAGTCTGACCTCCTACACTCATGTTCTAGATTTCCAAGTATTTCTAATATGCGTTTCCTTCTGCTACAGCGCTGTTACAAATCACGAAATTAACGAAACAAGGAAGTTATGTTTTACTCAAAAATGAAACTATGATTCCTTAATCTACGTTTGCTTTATACCTAACATTAAATATGTCTACTATAATTTAAACTCCAAACGTGGTATGATAGTTAGAATGCAATAAAAACGATATTGAAAAGGTCAACTAATAACGTTACCTACACAAAAAATTGAGCAGTGGAATGACTAAGCCTATATTGGTTACGATGGGATCAAATATCAAAACTTATGACGTTGTCGCGTGTGGGAGTACAGTCACTATAGCTCGTATATTAATGTTTTTCGTGACAAACGTTTCCTCGAGACCCATCACGCCATGCGTGACTCATTATTACTGTTTTGTTGTGATTATTACGTTGATGGCATATTTCTCGTTTCGCAATACATACATTGTTACATTTGTGTACATTTAATAACTGTTTTGTTTGTTTTCTGTGTTTTATACAACCTGTACATCCTTTAATTCAATAACGAAATGAGTTTTGATAACGTTCGCACTCAGTGTTTTATTGTTACTATATGGTAATTTTACATCAGTTTCGGTAAAAAAGTCAGGATTGTTCTTATATTGATTACCAGACTCCTGGACTGTATCAGTTTTTATATTTGTTTTACTATTAAGCGAACTAAGATTTCATGTATTGCACGTATCAGCATTGCAACCGTCCATCTTATGCTCCATGGCATTAGTATGTGTGCAACGTTTACTAGTTAATAGAGTGGGGTGAGTTTCTGCATTAATCTTGAGACGCCTTAAAAGGTCTCCGTTATGTAACTTGCTCTTTTGCCAACGTAAACAAGCTCCCAGATCACATACATAATGCAAAGGGTTTTTATCTCGTCGTCCCTCTTCGGTTATGTTTAGCTCGCATGTAAATGTGGTTAACGACTCCGGACTGACGGGGGCATCTGTATAACATGTTCTCACTTAAACGATTAGAAAAAGCAAAATATTAAATGTTTCTCTACAAAGATATGCACCAATCACAAAGACTCTCAAACGTAAATATGCATCGACAGTCATAAATTCTAAGTTTAGCGATAACGTTATACATTTTTCAGCATTTAATTGCGCAATTTCCGAATATGACAAAAAAATGAATAGCTTTTGTGAAGGCGGAGAGCTCTCGCTATGATCACGTAATCCGCAAAATTCGGCAGCAAAAAGTGTGCGAAAAAAAACTAGGCAGTTAATAAAAAAAATAACGGAAAACAAGCCTGGTAGAGCGAGACGGCGAGTGGGTTAATAATTTGATAGAAGGAGGCAAAAGAACGCGCCATCTTGCTTGCATCGCGACTCTTTAGTCACGCGCGGTGGAGCAGCGTTTCTATTTTTTGCGCGCTCTCGTCTGACCTCGTTGGTTTATCGTTATCAAACGGCTCTAATAATAAATGGATTTCGCTTGTCGTGAATTGCTCGTCGGCAAAACAAGCGCGCATCGTAATAACAAAGATAACCTTCCAGCTCGGGCCGTGCAATTCATTTGCTAGCAGCATGAACAATCACAAATTTTATCACAAAGTTTATTCACGTTGTAATAACAAATTCTTTCAAATTAATTTGCATATCACGATGGAGATGGCCTCTGCATTCTTATGTGAATTAGTTTTATTGAATTCGATTCAAACGGAAAACTTTTCTTCTAAACGGTCGAGTATCTATTCTATTTTTAGTGATATTAGGGGCATTAGTCAGTCAGTGTTCATTAGGGTCACAATTAAATGTTAATCGTTTACGTAACACATGTTGATATAGTATCACACTACCGCATCTATCGTCCTACTTATTGTGGTAGACAAGTAGTTAGTCATTCCGGCTGCACACTCCACTTAACCTCTTTAATGGTAAAACTCGTAGTCAATTATTGAGGCAATAGTTTTGAACTTCTGACGGCTGCAAACGAATACAATTGAACGTCTACAAACAGAGCTATTAATAAAGATGTCTTTAACTCACTATCAAGATATTGTACCGCTAATAGATAACACAAAAGGAATGTTTTGCTACATAAATAATTTACGTAGAATATTTTAACTAGTTACAACACTCGGTGGTCAAACAAAGACGCCATTACTGGAATAGGAATGCAATTTTATACAGCAATCGGTTTAACCGACGAGGACATTATCCATAATTTTTCTTGCACAGCGTACCATTTCTAAGGAGATTAGTAAAAATTACATGAAACAATAAAATTGTAATGAATCGTGCGCCGACATTTAATTAGTTATTGTGTAAAAAGCGAAACGTTGAATGGATAAAGTGGTAGATATTAACGATTACTAAACAGGTATTCAAGGATACGGCGTACGTTTTAATTATTTAAAGTTCTATTTCTATTGATGCTAACGAAGCGATTACCTGTTCGAGTCACGACTTCGCGTTGGTATATTATCGACTATTTCGTTTGTAGGTTTGTATTATTTGGTATGTCGTAGATTGAGCCAATGATTTCTGTACAATAAATTAACAAACAGCACACAGCAACATTTTCTATGAGAGAAAAAGCAAAAGTTACCAAAAAAAATTATTTGTTTGTTAAATCCAGTAGATTTCCTCAAAGAGCTTCATCAGTTGCAATAACTCGGGTCGTTTGGAAAACAAAACTTGGTCGGTGAATAAGGGGACACTATAAATTAAGTCGGCTAATGTAATACCAAGTTTATTCGTAGCCAGACAGCAATTACGCCGGGAACTTAAGCGGTATTCACGAACACCAGAGAGGAGGTGAGCGCGGTGCACGCAGGGTTGCCACCCCACTTCGACCCAGAACGCAACGTACTGCATTATTACTTTAGCAAGCCAAAAATAAAAAAAAGTAAGCACGACGATTTCATTTGGAACGCCACGAATTTAAAATAGAACCATAGGAATCGAAGCTTCTTTATCATGACTAGATTTTAAAGTAGTATATTAGAAAAGTTATATTGGTAAGGGAAGAAAGTAATAAGAGTAATAAGAGTGCTTATATTTTTTAACAAAATGAGAGCACTCATATCCAAAATAAAGTGTATCGTACTCTAACTCGATGAAAAATACGGTTGTTAACCCTAGAAGTGGCATACACCCTTCGCCCACCCTCTCCTACCCCATCGAATCGTCCGAACTCACTGCAGGAGGTGAAATTGACAAAGTTCCACCACCCTCCAGGCTCTATCCGATTATTTTAAAATCTTTACGGCTGCTAAATTTTCTTTGACAGATTAGCCTTGGCGAAAAACTTCAAGGCCTAAGTAACTTAATTGAATTTTCAATAAAGCTGTTAGCTTTGTTACATTAGTTAGAAATCTTTAGAATACTATACCGTTAGGTTTCAATAAAATAGTTGCTGGGAATAGCTCCTCTTTGAATACAAAAGTTAACGCCAATGTGATGAATGGCATAAAGTCTACGTTTGAAGTTCTATTTAAATATTTCTCATAATAAACAACACGAAATTTTATTTTCCATGTTGTAAAAGTCTGCTAAAATTTTACAGCGAGTCTCCGTAATAAACAAATAATATCAAAGCGGGGAGGATCGCGAGTCGGGCTGCGGAGTTGAGCAAAGTCGGCTACTTCCACAACAAAGTTGGCAAGTTCCGAACTTCTGTGCTCTGGAACTTAATTCCTTCAAAACTGTAATGCTCGGAAGCAGATAATCTACAAGTTTGTTGCAGTAAACAAACTTCTATAATGTGATCCGTAAAATTACTTTCTCGTCAACTTGCTAATAACCTTGCAGTGAAATATGTCACTTCGCAAATTAAAGCCAGTTGTTAGCTACTATTAGTGTTAAGAGGAAAACATTGACAGTAAATTAAAATTACTTTTGTTTTACGATTACAATCTAAGTTACTAATGTACCTTTGACCTTCATAAAACCGTTTGCAGTGCCAATTAGCGGTCCACTTGATAGAGATAATACAATGTCTTGAGTACATAGGTCGTCGCCTATAACTGTTATGGCACTTAGTGGGAACAAATTCGCTTTTACAGCAGTGGTCATAAATACAACAAAATGTAATAGTGTACAGAATGTTGGTGACTTATTAAATAAAGAAAAATAAATGTATAAAAGATCATGTTTTTTTTTACAAACGTTATAGAACCCGCTAAGGAAATAAGCAGTCAAGGAGCTAGAGAAGTGGCAACAAATTAAAAGTTACGCAAGACTTAAATATAAATTGTACATTCATTAGCCAACCGCGTGTCAATAAACATGCCCAGGCGACAACACCGAAGTTTGTTACGAAGAACTCTCTCAAGTCCCACGTTTTGAAACACAATTCATAATTACCCAAGTTGTTTCCGATGTGGAAAGAAAATAGCAATACAATGCTCGAGTTGCCAAATATACTTTTCAAAGACCCTTTCATCTTGAAAATACTAAATATAACACAAACATTGGGTAAGAAGAAATTTCTTTTACGAATTACGAAAGCCACGAGGCACATGGTAAGAAATGTGAAAAAATTTGGTTTTCAAGAAGGCAGAATTAATTAAATCTGAAACCTAAAAAATGGCAAGCTCGTTTGTTATAACACCATGTGTTTTTTCGGAACCTGGGCCTAGAAACCCATAAAAAATCCAAATATTTTTATTGTTTTGACACTTTTATGAAAAATGAGAAGCCCAAATATTGAAAAAAAAATTGTTAGTCGAGAAGGCGAGCATAATTGAATTTATTATAGAACAGATTGACAAACAAGTTACATACACAGACATTGACAAACTAGTTGGTATGAATTAGAAGGGAAACCCAAACCTTGGAAATTCATTATAACCGAGGGGCTATGAAACTGCAGTTGTTTATTAAAGGAGAAATTATTCAGAACCATTCCATACGCAAGTGGATCATGCAAATGGTGTCCCTGTGTTATACGTTTTAATGTGGGAACGAACATCTGCATCAGCCAAGAACTCTTGACACACGGAATTATTTAATAAAAAAAATTCCAGGAATGACATTTTGGAAATCCCTAATTGAATTAGTCACTGGCTGATGTGGAAGTCAGCACTCAAAGAGTGCCGAATGTAGAAGAAGGAAGTCAAGTCTGTAAGAAAAGAGGTATTTACCACTCCGTGGTCTCTGCCTGCTACGTAATGGAACTGATGACGACACAATAATATAACTAGATTCGATATCAATATGGCAATAAAACTTCTGAACTCGAGATACCAACGGCCATTCCACATCCTAATAGTCTTATACAAGTTAATCTACGTGATCACTTAAAGTTCCAACTGAAATTCCAGTTAGTATTCAACGGATGTTATAAGTTTCCGAACCCGTCGGCCACGAGGGTTAAACAATAACTGTAAATTAAGCTGGAACTCATTAAAAGCGCGGCCAGGGGGCCCTCGGTATGTACAGGGCGTATCGTGTTTTACACAATCGTACATTAATTGGTCCGTCGGAACTTCGGCGGTTAATATTACATGATGGCGATCGAACTGGTTCCGTTCAACCATTGGCAAATGGCGATACGATTGATAAAACTATCTTATCATCATTGAATGCGATATCTATATTGTTCAATGTTATTGATCGCAAAAAAATTCCAGTCACGTTTCGGTTAGGTTAGGTTAGGTTAGGTTAGGTTAGGTTAGGTACTTTTCTAAAAATTACATTCGCGTTAAGGAATACTTAGGACGATATTCAATTGAAATAGATACTTTATCATCGCTGGAAAATTTATCACAACAAACATCGCTTTTATCATCTTCATCATCACCATCAACCATTCCATCCTTGCTGGACACGGATTTTATCTCCCAATCACAATGAGAAGGGTTAAGGCCAAAGTCATTTCTAGACAAAGTATAATTTTAAATGTTAAAAGCTAAATCGATGACGAACCAATCACGATGTGCATAGTTTCAAAAGATTTGACTCAGCTAACACGGCAAAGGTCAATCTGGTCGTTTACGGAGAAGGGAAACCATCAATCAACATTTAGTTGATACAGGCACTCGGTACACGATTACCGCAAATTGACGTTGGCTCGGATCCAATTCTATTTATGCGACGCGAACATACCCTCCTATTCAAATGTAAAAGCGTTAAGAGCAACGGACTTGAATATACCTCTACCTGTATAGGTAGGTATGTATATACACGCAATGTATAACTGCATAAAGACGCCAATACTAATAACTAGCTTTGCTCTAACTGTATAAGACAAATGTAAACGTTAATATTATACAAAACCTAATCGTTAAAACGGCCAATAATTAATAGGTAATCAAGGATAAATAATTCAATACTAATCATTATTAATATCGTTTTATCCGCCATAATTAACCGACATGATATAATACAGGGTAATTATAAATTAATAATAGGGACAGAGATTTGTCTCTATTGAAATGTGCGGGAGTTAATTTTGCAAAGTGCTTTTGAACAATAGAAAAACGTAATTCATTCCATGACGTTGTAGCCGATGTCGACACAGCTGAGCGAGGGCACTCGGGAACACGATACTGCAATAAATAACTCGTCTTCTAACAAAATAAATAGAATATAAAATAAATAATAGTAACGTAGGAGAGGGAAAAGAAGATTGCCAGGACTGGAATAGGTTAGAATCTAAAGTCTCTGCCTACCCCTGTGGGAAATAGGCGTGTGACTTATTATGTAAATGTAATCTATCAGTTATATATGTTTAATATTATTTTTAGTAAAAACATCTTCGGTCGCTCTCCTATCAGGTGGTCTGACGGTATCAATACATGCAGCTGGAATTTAAAGGCCTAGAATCGGATGGAATGTCATCGATTTAGAGGCTGTTTGCCCAGCAATGGACTTCTAAAAAGCTGATGGATGGGTGAAATCTTATTACTCTTTTCTCCGCACTTGCAATTTTCATGCTAAAGGCAAATTAATCTCAACAAACTATAATACATCCCAATGTAGTGTAATGAATCTTCAACATACGTAAAAACACAAAACAAACTCTACATTTATATTCTGCCCCCGCTATCTAAACGTGGCGAAGATTTACAACAAAGGTTTTACACACATAATAAATAAAGCACTAAATTATATGGCCGATATAACATATGTTCGTTTAAAAAAAAACAACATTCAATATATATATTTTTGTTATTTTGAGAATTCGCGAAATTCTCAATCAACGAATATAAACATTTACATTTAATGGTCGTAAATTTTTAGCGCCCTTGAGATGGTAGCGTCTACACGCTCGCTGGAACTGTGCCAAAGTATTCGCGATACGGTACCGGTTTCCGTATTTACATAGTTTAATGATAATGTAAAGTGCTTTATATATAAAAAAAAATTGACATCGTGAAAATTAATGAAGGCAAAAATTTGCAAAGAGACGAATCTAGAAGAAGTAAACTAGGTCTGTAAGGATAGACATATCTAGAACTCGGAGCTCTCTGCCTAGACGGTAAAGGTTCAGGGGCAATGATATAATAACAATAATAATAATAATAATAATAATAATAATAATCATCATCATCATCAGCCTAATTCCGTCCACTGCTGGACATAGGCCTCTCCAATAGCACGCCACTGTTTTTTTCTTAGTTACAATTTTGTAACTAATACTACGACGTTTAAAGAAGAGTTCTTGAGAAGAAAGTACAAAAAATGTATAAAAGCTCCTGTAAGAATTTCGTCTGACCTAAGAACACTTGAAGTCGCATTTCGACACAATGGTAGATTCTCGAATAATGCATAATTGGCTGTTTATAAATACCCCCTTAGGTTTATAAATAACATATTTGATTTGAAATGATAAATCATTTTGCTTTTGACAGACTCAAAAAGCGCATTTTATACCGGAACATAAATGTAGATTTTGTTACGTGTCTATGTATGTAGGGTTAATGTGAAATAGTTTACAGGTTTCATAGCCGAGACTCGACGTAACTTTCCCCTTCTGTATTCCCAAAACCGCCTAAGGGCGCTTGTAGACGTCCGTTTTTTTCACCGGATAACGGACCGAATTTTGTACCGGATTGGCGGTTGTGTATGGTTTATAATCAATGTGTGTACATGCACCGGATGACCGGTCCGCCGGACCCATATCCTGAGCATGTACATATTCATTATAAACCATACACCACCGCGAATCCGGTAAAAAACACGCTCCGTTGTCCGATGAAAAAAACGGACGTCTACAAGCGGCCTAACTGGCTAACTTCTTCTGGCTCTCTGCCGAAATCAAAGGATCACAATTCGAGAAAAAATCTGCTATGACTGGTACGTGTCGCATGGCTAGTCGAGTAATAACTGTGTACAATTGTGGTGCTTACCGAAGAGGCACAAAGATCTGGCATCCATGTGAGCATTTTCAGATATCTCTAGCCCAGAAAAATATATTGATTATTATCTTTATTATTTTTTTTTCGTTTATCCTCAGATGGGCAATTTTCTAAATGTCATAAAAGTTTACTCAACTTAATAAATAATATGGATGATCTTCTATTTCAAAAATAACATAAAATAACCCTTTGAACCTTTGTGCGATGTTTTCAGTCTCCTTATTATTAAAGTAAATATCGCTTAAATATTAAGTAAGAGCACTCAGCGGCGTGTACACGAGCTTCGTGTTCCCGTACCAATTTGGATATACATTCCGCTATCTGTCGTAGCACTTAACACATGTTCTTCTTTGAAAATTATAATATAATAATATAATTTTTATCAGGTAATAAGGACAATGAAAATGGTAGGTGAAATCTTCGTCGCTCAAATACATTTTTAATAGATCAGGCTGCGATAGACTGGAACTCCCTGCCTGCGTCCATTTTTTCCGATTCGTCATCATCTTCAGCCTGTCGACAATTACTATTGGGCATAGGCCACCCGGAGAGGTGTCTGCTCTATAATCTCCACGCTGGGTTTGCGGGTTGGGGATCGCAGAGCACGGATTCTTGTATCACCTGATTGGTACAATTTGGAACTGTTAAACTATACAAGAGGCAATAAGGCTCTGTCTATGGGGGGCATTTTTGACAGTTGCGTGTGGCCGTCTCCCTCGTTGTAGGGAGTGTTCATTCAAAGCAAACTGTTGACAAAGAAAGAGCTTCCGTCAGTGTGAAATTACCTTTTTAATCAGTTTCATTCCACACACTGTCGGTCATATATGGAATTAGTAGAATCTGCTTCTGAATGCACCCTTAACAAGGTACGATAAATTATATGATATGTACATATATTGAATTCAATCTTTTTGTTCACATCGTTCATTTTCAAAACCTGTTCGGAACAATACATTTTTTACGGACTGCAATATGACTGTAGTTTTAAGAATAATTCGATGGTTAATCCATTTTCTATTTATTAAAATACTCAAAGACCGCGTTTTGTTTGATATATTCAAAGCTTTAGAATAAAAGATTAGAAAAATTGCTAGTTAATTTCTAAAATTTGATCTATTATCTGGTTAAAATGTCATATTCAGAGATACAAAAATTACTTGGAGACATTATTGATATTATAATAAACGCCATCAGAGCTGTACGTTAAGTGCTCATATAACACGGAGCTCATGTCGCCTATTAATTCAATATCCAGTAAGGAACGAGAACGGCCGAGGGACGTCCTCGTACGTATAAATGGTACACGTAAAGGTTGTCACAGACGGAGCTATAATATATATTGTGCTATTTTAATCGTATAAATTGAGAGTGTACTACGCTCCTCTGCCTACCCCTTTGGGGGATTACAGGCATGATGTAAGGTTTATTATATACGAGACATTACAGCGAACTGTCAAGGACGGTACGTCTTGTTATCTGTTTTCATGTTTTCATGACGAAGTATGTATATTATAGCTATCTTCAGTGTCACTCAAACCTTACTATAAAAATGTATTTTTATATATTGTAATGAGCCGTGCTATATTATAGCTCCGTCTGTGACGACGTTAATTCAATTACCCAACTCAAGACCTAAGACCTAAGGACCTAAAGGCGCGCAATTTAATTATCTAAGTCAAGACCTACTTCGAGGAAGCTAAGAAGAGTACAACTCGACTCACTCTTGAGTAATGAGGCGGATACTGAAGCTACCGATTTCATAATGTCTTCATAAATAACTTTAATGGCCTCTATCGCTCGAGCGATTTACCGCGATCTCATTATGAGAAAGTTTCAAATTTATGCATTTTGTGAAATATTTTAGCCTTAATTTTAGCATCTAGCCTATAAGATGTGGTAGAACTACAAGACATTTCTGTATGGATGTATAAATAACATTATTGTTTATATTTCGCCCTTGTATTTCCGCGATGGGGTAGGCAGAACACTGTTGTACATTTCCAGGATTAACCTTTTATGCTCTCCGTAACAGCATGGAATAGGGAGTGAACCTATTACCATATACCGGGGATAAATCCACACACTATCAGAAATTTTAATTTACTAAAACCTAATGGTGTTTGGCCCGGGGATCGAACCCAGGGGTTCTCGCTCAATAGTCGCGCTTGCAACCACTAAACCAACGAGACAGTCAGTTCGATTAACACGAAGTATAAACGTAAATGTTATGCTTGAATCCATTATAAAACGTTATTGGACATTGGATTAAGACGCAGATACACGTATGAAAACAAAATTAGCCATGCAAATAGCATGCGGCTGACACGCTGGCTCGCGGGCAGAGGTGCTCGGGTCGGGATCACAATACACGTCAATAATTAGAATAAACGTATACGCAATAATAATGTTTTTATAATTTTTTTTTTATTTTAGTTTTTTGACTAACTATTTTATTTGCTACATAAATTAGACACCAATTTTGATAAAATCTAAAATTTGATGCAAGTCAACTTGTCAATGTATTCACGTCATGTACCCATATTCTAGTAATTAAAGTAAGTGTACATTTACTATTTATTTTCCGGTACATAATTAGGCGAAGTTTATATAAACAAATGGAGCGCTGCAAATAAAATAATCACGATGACAATAAGTCATATAAATTTTATTTTGATTAGTGGTAACACTGTTAGAAGCTTAATTGCGATTTATTTATAATGATCGTGTCAGTAAAACGCTACAAGACACATCTCTATATATCAATGAATATATTAAAAAAGAAAAGCAATACAGAAAGAAATCTTACGGAATGAATAATAAATCACGCGTCAAATAAAATCTTATGCAAAGAAAAACACCATGTTGTCGTAAAATATTGGAATGTTTGTTTCAATACAGTGTACAAACGAAGCGCATGACAACGCTGTTTCGGTAGCAAGAGATTTGCTCAAGTTTCTAATCTAACGGGTATAATGATATACG
>DWFV01000109.1:0-18278 GCA_018246775.1 Parelbella machaon machaon
CCCGTCCACTGCTGGACATAGGCCTCTCCAATGGCACGCCACTGAGCTCGATCTTCAGCTCTTCGCATCCAACCACTCCAGCCACTTTGCGTATATCGTCACTCCACCTAGCTGGAGGGCGTCCTACACTGCGTTTGCCAAGTCGCGGTCTCCACTCCATACTCCATATCGACTATATTATACCATGTTTTAATGATTTCAATTAATGTTTTTCAAAATGTATATTCGATATAACTTTGACAGTTAAAGACAATACAAAAATAATACAAATATGATTAGGTATAAGCCATTTGAACGCACTGTTGCAGGTAGTATAGTGCCCAGTTCGCCGGTAGATGTAGCTCCCTCTGACGCAATGGTGAAGAAATTACAGGCTTTCTTAGCTCAAGGAGAGCCAGTCAGGAAGGAATCGGTGCTGAGGTAATTGAACATTGTAATAAAGAAGATAAAAATGTGTTAATTTAACTTATCCAGTAAATCAAATCCGCTTTCTTTATATAATCAACGTCTGTAAAGTTCAACTTGTGATTGTTATAATCATTCAGAAGAATTGGACTCTCTTGTGATGAAATCGACTCTCTTTTAAATAAATACTTTCGTCAAATTATGATTATTACTTTAGGGTTTAAAGATTTTCGCAATTACTTACCAAGAGCGATAAAATCGTTCAATATTTATCAATTTTCAGATTCACATTGGAAGGTGTAGAACTCAAACTTTTCTCCGACATGGACGAAATCCTCAGTTCTCCGGTGCGTGACCTAAACCACGGACTGGCAAAGCTCACTGCCGGAGAAGCGACTTTTCATATGGACTATTATTCAGATAACAGCTTGGAGATTAAAGCAAGTTTGCAAAGTTTGCTCGTCGAGGACATACGACCAGATCCGGGTATCGTAATCAAACGGTTAGTAACAAAACAATAAACACAGCACATTGTCTCCGAGAAGTAAAAATTATATCAATAATAATAATTATTGTCTTACCACATCGAATTAAACAGTTTATTTCAAATAAATTTAATCCATTATTAAACTTGATCGATTATTTAAATACAATTTTTAAGCATGTTTTCCATTCATGCAGGATATTCCAGTCGCAAGGTGGTGGGTCCCGTGCAGCTGGAGGAATATCAGTATCGCGACCACCTCTCTTAGACGCAAGCTTGAGATATTCAGCTGCTAAGGCTGCCACAGTGGATGTCAGGCTGGATCGGACTAGACTCAACCTGGCGATGCCGTTTCTTCTGCAACTGGCGAGGACCCTACTTGATGCTATGCCTGGTGTGTTTATAACATATTACAATTTTTAGTTTTACAGTTCATTCTTAAATTAAATTGAACTAATCTACAAAATGCATATACATATATTCATTCAACCTTATTATTTTAACCTTATATAATTATTTTTTAGCCGACAAGTCGCTTTTTCTTGCGCAACAAAGCTTTTAAATAAATTATAATACATTTCAGGAGAGAAAACAATGGAGGGAGGATTGGTCAACCACGGTTACGTTGGTGATGTCCCGCCACGGATATCCAACAATAGAGGCGCCAGGTTTCCGAGCTCTAGTGACTCTACTAGCGGGTATTATTCAACAGGTAGGAAATTAATGACATGTTAATATTGTAAGGTCAAATTGTTCTTATTTTCATAATTTGATTGAACATTTCCATTTGTTTCAGCTACAATAGTCTCCGAGGAAATGCCAAGCATATCGATATCTGTGCAATGTCGACAACCGGAGATCATGTTCTTCACAGACCTCGCTAAGAGCGAAGGACACGCATTGCTACTACGTACAGAAATACTCATAGACTATTCTCGTCATTCTAATACTGAGAATCTTGTCGTATCCTTTGCTGGTCTGCAAGTTATGTCCAAGTTGCAATCCAAATTGAAGAATTTGCCGCCTCAATTGGTATTGCGACCGTGTGATGTAGAGTTTTCGAAGAGTTTTAAGAATATTGAGGAAGGAATTAAGATAAGATTTTCGGTATCGGAGATAGATATTCACATAGCTGCAACCACAGTACACACTATCATGGGTATGTTACAAGATTGAAAAATCATTGTGGGTATATTTAACGTTTGTCATAAGTATGTTTTGATTCAAATTTCAGTTAATCAGTTGTGTATTTTCCTAACTATTTGTATTTCTAAATTATTAATTATTATTATTAATTATTTCACAGACATAGTAGAAGAAATAATTTCAGAGCTAACGATACCAGAAGACAGAGAAACATTCAACTTCTCGTCGTACAACGTCAAACAAGATAAGCAAGATGAAGATCTCTGGTCACCGAAGAAATTAGCTCCCTTAATACCTTACAGCATTGATGATCCCTACGTTCAACCAAAGTATCCGATAATCAAGCCGACCGAGACCTTTACTGTTAATATACCAAGTGTGAGAGTCATGTTCGAAATTGAACACACGGTCAGGGTTCCAATTTTAGTGGTGAAGGTGGGAATTACTAATAATATATCATTTATTAAGATACTTCATCTTACAAATATACTGGTCATGTGTCTCATTTCAAAGCCATTCAACAATAATAGTTTTTTAACAGATTTCAGCAGAAATGTCAGTTCACGACTGGTCGAAGCAGCTGCATGGTGGAGGTTCCCTGAGTATCCAAGCTTCGGTGTTCAACGAGAGGCTTGATGCGTGGGAACCATTGATAGAACCTGTCGTGGAATATAATAAACAGAGGCCTTGGGAAATCACGGCGACTGTTTTTCAGGTAAAGATCAAGTACATAATGAATTGATTGATTTTCTTAACTAGTGAAGTACAGATACCACACTACACACGCGCTACATTCATTAATAAATTGTAACTACGGCAGAAACCTACATACGTTCTGTATCGAATGATTTTCAATCGATGTAGATTGACTTCACATTGTCACAGGCCGCCCCTGAGGGGTATTGCCCGTAATTACTGACTTAAATAATCTTAATAATTGTTGTACGTACGATACAGTATACGTTTCTGAAAAAAGGTGTATGTAGAGAATGTTTTTATAAGTTATAATTGAAATTTTAGACAAAATCTTATCCCATGTCATCGCGGTTAGAAACGGACAATAATCAAGAGACCATGACAGACCACTTTACAACTGGGAAAAATAGTAAAAAACGTAATGAATTTGAACCAGAAACTTCAGCTGATGAGGCTGACACTGATAATGAAATGGTATTTATTAAGAATCCATATAATGAAAATAAGCGGTACGGTTTAAGGTTTAAGCCACCTTATATGCCTCTTTTGAAAGTTATGCACGCCGAGGAATCTGATCCAGAACATGAGAGTATTCTGATGGATAGGATATCGAATGCAATGGGGCACCTTTTTTCAGAGTAAGTTAAACATTGCCTTTTGTTAGAAGCTGACAATGACTTGATATGGATTAGCGTTCAGAAATATTTATTATTTCTTGAACTCATAATATTTTTACAGAAGTGAATCTGAGCCAGATGGTAATGTTAGTGATGACGAAGATTATTCATCGGCGTCACAGCAGAGCGTAGAGGACGACAGGGAAGAAGAAATCGATGAAGACAAGATAGTCACTTACATTGATGGGGACGATAAGAAGAGGGACGGGGAACACAAGAATGTAACATTGATGGTAATCTAAATATAAACTCATGTACTCTCAAGAAATGGGGTAATTCCTATATAAGTTGTGATGTTTTAATTCAATAGGTATATCATAATATGATACCGCTATATTATTATCCTACGAAAAGTGCTAATTTGTTACACTAGGAGCCGAACCGCGAAGAGAGTGTAGAGTCATGCGAGTCAGAGGGCCGACTATGCACCTACCTGGCGGTGACTGCTCGAAACACATTGAATGTAACGTTGGCACCGGCGGGGGCGCGCGCACTGCGGGCGTTGTGCGACGCCCTCGGCGACCGCACCGCACTCGTTAACGCCATAGTCGCCGCCGATACGCCCCTCCAACTGGTTAACGATATCGGTATGTAACTTTGTTTTACATTTTCAAATAATAGAAGTGGTCATATTAAACACTTATTTCCTGTTACAGGTCCTGGATCCACGGTACATTTGCGTACGCGTGCTGAAACGGATCTAGCAGGCCATGATAGAGTGATTGCCATTGCTGATTACGATGTCGATATAAGCCGACCAAGTACCCCTGGTATGTATTTGCAACTTATACAAGGGTGCAAAGTACCGTTCAAACTACACTAGACGTAGTATTTGATTCAAGTGTCATAACATTTTGAATTGCAATCAAGGTTACCGCAATAATTTAGAGATTGTGAATAGCGATAAAGAGCCTTATTAACAACATCGAGAAATTAAAATGTTATTTCAAATTATTTTGACGAGTCTCTGATCTCAAATATTAATCGTATAGTTCTAAATACTAACACTGAATAACATAAACTTATCCTGGAACTCAAATGTTTGTTAAAGGCTGTGACACATCCGGTGCAGACTTACTGGAAGATACCAAGAAGCAGGAGAAGCAAGAAACTACTGATGTCGGTGACGAATGGGATTGGTAAGGGATAGAAAACATACCCAAATGCCAAGAGTATTATTTTTGTTTCCAAACTTTCAAAAGTCATATCCAGCAGTAAATTGTTGCGGTGCCTTACTGAATTTACACAAATGCATCACCAAAAAATTAGCTTCACATCGATATTAATAGTTCTAAAATCTTTTAGGAACAACAAAGAAAGACGCTTATTGTACATCTTCTATTAGCGCTAATTTAGAAATGCCTATGCCATAGAAAAGTCGTACTGTAATAAGACAATTTTTGAACATGATATGTGATACATCATAATTGATGGTATCGAATTGACTATAAGGCATTTGACCAATCATTGAGGGTGTCCTAATGACCTGGGCGTAAGAGAAGGCTTTCTGTAGTCTAGATTTGATATTTATTTAATAGTTTTTTTCTTGGGACAGTTTCGAGGGCGGGTTCAGTGAAAATGCTGAACATTCTACAGAGACTCGGACATCGCCGGGCGTGCCGGCTGGCGCAGCGGCGTTGCGAGCCCGACTTACAGATTTAACGCTCGCCGTAAGGCTACATGATCTTGATCAGCTCACTGTAAGTGTACAGCTAAAATGTTTTGCTTTAGAAGTTTTTATATAGCAGAGTTTATTGTTTTGTAATCTCGGAGGCTTTTTAGTTCCCTTTTTTTGCACAATTTTTTTACCACAGATTTTATGTCCACAACGTTCGGTGTCCAAGCTACATGTGCTGCATCCCAGCAAGAACGGCACCCGCTACTACATTGTCGTGGAACGGACCTCTAAATACAACAACAAGAAGATCATCGTCAGATCACCATTACAGGTATTCCGAGATATTGCTTGACAATGTTAGACATAGGTATCAGGAGTTACTTCCGCTTGTAAATGGTGTATAATTTTATAACCAAACATTGTAGCTAATATTTTAATTGATGATCTATTGGTTAGCGGAAATCATGTTACTGTTTAATTTTAATTCTTATATGTGGTTAGAGTGAAACGCATTGTTCGTTTAGAGGTACCAGCAAATACGCTTAATCATTTGATTACCATCTAAAAATAGTTAAAAACTTATATCACTGAAACTCATAATCAATTTATCTGGATAATTTATCAATAATTAGAAGTAGAAGAAGGAAAGAAAGAAGTCTTAATTTATGTTACTCCAGGTTCGCAACGAGACGTCTTATGCCTTGGAGTTGCTGTATCGGCAGTCGGAGCTCGAAGCGGCTGGAGCCGAACCTGTGGGAGCCGTCAGAAATCCCTTCTGTGGTCTGCTACGACTGGCGGTACTGGCTCCCCACGACACCTTCAACGTGCCCTTGTATATTGCGTACCATTGCAAACTATACCTACTGCCTACTAATTATGAGTAGGTATTCATGTACAATAAAATTTAAAAATGACGTAGAGAATAAGCCATATAGATGAAGATAGTGTGAGCGTCAGGAAGGAAAAATTCTTACATTAAACATGAATAAAATAACTTTCTGCTTCAGAAATTATCAAGTTGCAACCCAAGGGATATGGTGGATGGAGCTGGCCAAAAACATGGGTGTGCCTCGTGATATAATATGTCCAGCTAAGACTGATGGGGATCCCACTGTATTCGCAATGAGGGTATTACCACTTGAAGGTATGTAGTGTAATATCTGTTAATTAAAGATATGAAAAGGGAGAATAGATAGAAACCGATGTGAGATTGCATATGTTTTTATCCAAAGCCATGGTGAGTATACACATAAAAATCTTATTAAAATTGTCGACAGTTATCATTTCAATTATCTTGTAGTTTTAATCTTTGATGTTGACAAAAAATATACATATATATGTAGTGTTTGGTGTTTTAAAAATATTTCGTTTCCAGGTTGCCAGTCCCAGAAAGTATCTCGACCCATTCCAAACTTACTTCTACGTATTTTGCCCCCTCTGGGAGTACACAATCGCCTACCCCACGCTATTCAGCTCTCCGGTGACGCCATGAACATCCGAGTGGAGCCAGGGGAAAGAGCTCATGTGTACACCATGGAGCCGACTCATTATCATAAGCTCACACTGGACATGCATTACTTGGGGTTGCCTTGGACTGGGAGCTTTAGATTTTCTCTAGGTATAGCTTTAATAATACGGAAAACTTAACTCTAGCGAAGTATCGGATACTTGAACAGTACGTAAAAAAATTGAAATAAAAAATGCAAACATAACTACGTACATTACCGTATCACGATAATGTGTTCTGGTGTCATGCTGGTGATACGGAACAGGATTCCACTCAGTGCTAAACGGTGTTAAACTTTCACTATTATGTTTTAAAATTTGAACTTGTTCATGTTTTCCCTTACGAAATACCAATTAACGAATATTTTTTTACCATTATATTAATTAAAAATATTTTCGCACAGATAATATGACGGAAACGACTATCGGTATGCGCACAGAATGCGATACTGAAGGCGGCAATAAGAGATTGTCTGTTTGTGCTCGAGTTCAGTCTGGAGCAGCGGTGAAGTTGCTGCTGTACGCGCCCTGTTGGCTCATCAACAAAACCGGTTTACCTTTGCAGATTAAGGTAACCATAATCATCACCATAAGCATGACCGGCCCAACTTTACACATTAACTTAATCATTTACACAAACATTTACCTATCTGACCTAACCTAATTTAACAACTTGGTGATCTCTACCAAGCTAACACGGATTTAAGAAAAGGTTTAATTTTTTCCTCAACATTACTATTTTTTCTCTAAGTGGTTTTAATTTAGAAATTGGTTCCAATAAAGATATAAAGTATTAGATTATATATTGTTTTTTTTATATGTATTTCAGCTCCCGCAATAATTGCAGTGATAACCTTGTGGTTCCAATCTTATCCTCTTATTTCCGGTTTAGCCTTTAAATTCACTTGTGACTTTACGCAATTGTGTCTACTTTTCACATTAAATATTAAGTGTGAGAGTTTTGTAGCGTTGTATAATTCATAACAGTATAATGTTGTGTAATATCCGATTATTGGATTCAGGAAGACCGTAATATAAGCAAATTACCGGTGAGTGGAACTTCCTATTAACATCCATTTTTCTTGTTAACCTGGAGTTGTTCAAGACAAGAGTGAATAGGCACTATCTAGGCAAGAGTGCTACGTGTTAAACTTTATCTCGCTTACTATCAGGTGAGATTGTAGTCAAACGCGAGCGTATTGTTATTTTTAAAAAGCACGAGAGGTCTGTATGAATAAAGAATATGTGGCATTTTATGTTCCCTACCTACCCTGTAAAAGAAGGCCTGGCCTAAAGATATATGTATGTATAAACAGGGACGTTCAGACATATGCCACGAGTTGTCAGACGAGCCGCTACTATGGTGTCCTGGCCGCTGTGCAGACGAGCGCTTGCGTGTTCGCGTCCACGCGGCCGGCTGGTCGCGCGCGTGCTACGTGCGCGCGGCCGCTCCCGGCCTGCTCGTGTGCGCGAACCCAGAACGACGCGTCAACTACCGCATGCTACTTGATGTAGGTCTTGTTTTAATCACCGCACAACCGTTTTCTGGTCACACACTTCTAGGCATAGGCCTTATAACAACACATGATTATGGAATATCTTTTCAAACTAATATCTTTGTAGGCTATTCGTCTTACCAATTTATACTAATAGTCATATTTTTACAGTCCTATACGAGGCAGGTTAGAGAGCATCATGGGCGGTAAGAGTCGCTGGTGACGGATAGCTGCTCGTTTTCTACTCCGCACTTAAAATCTTAAGACCCTTTCCTTAATTAACATTATAATTTCATCGTACTACCACTTTCCGGTTTTTAACAACTTCTCTTGGCTAATAACAGCAAGCATTATAAATATCGTCATCCAACAGGTGACATTATCGGAGCTGTGCCCTGAGCTGACGAAGATCGTAACCTTGCTGCCGTATTTCCTAGTGTACAATGACACGAAGAAACATCTACGCTTCATGGAGGAGAACGAGGCAGCGGACCTGTGGATAGACTTGGCCCCGCAGCAGTGCACGCCTTTCTGGCCGCAGACTGATTCTATGTCTATGCATTGCAAGTTCCGGGACTCGACTGTCGTGTCCCAACACTTTCCGATAGTGAAGAATCATTTTACGGTACTCAGGATGGACAAAGGGGTGAGCTTTATGGATTGCTTCATTAAGACGAAATGAGACACGAATATACGTACATAATAACCACGGTGTTAATATGTACTACACATGCATTTTGTATTTATAAGTACATTAATTTAAATCGAAACACCGAATGATATAATAGCTTGGCAATTACATATGTGATTGCGTATTTTCAATTGATGTTTTTAGCATATTCTTTTGGTTTGTAAGTATGTTAAAAGTACGTAATTTATATTGTTTTCTTATCGATTAAAAACTTATTTTACAGTATTGTTTTCGAAAAGACAATAAGGCGTTGCAAACACAAGGAGTTACGTGTCGTATATGATAAGGAAGCCTTGAAACAAAAGTAGTGTAAAAATTTGTTTATCAAATATCTGTTCAGATGGTTTTTAAATAATATGTAAATGCGCAACGATATGACCGTCCAGTTAAACTTGTTGCGGCGTACATATATCAAGGCCAAAATCAATTCAGATCGTCATAACACTATTCATGAGGTTGTAGAAAAACTTAATTTATCACATAAATGAGTTAAAAAATTTAAAACAGCTTAGCTATGTGAATAAACTCGACTAACGGATTCCTCAAAACCTTAAGAAAATTCATTTATAATAGAATTTGTTGTATAATAAATTTATAAAATACATTATTCATATAAAATTTTATTGAAAAATATATACCACTATTTCAATAAATTAATAAATAAAATTCTATTTTATAAAATAAATTAACGTTAGAAAGCGTGTTGCTTAAATTTTTACGAGGTCATTTTGACTATAATTTACTTTGCTTAATCACTCCGTTTCTATTTATTTTAAAATTTCCTATTACTAATACTACCGTTCACAATGGATAATTTTATTTGAAAATTATTCATCTAAATGCGCAATAACTCATGAATAACTATTATTAGTTTTTCGCGGCAATGGTCTCTCGAGAGAAAGTGACCCATCCTCGTGCAAAGTATATGCGATTCCTTTGGACTTGTGTGTCCAAATCTTGGTAGCTTTAAGATGAGCATCGCTCTGCTCTTTGGCCGAAGAAACTGACGGCGCGGGTTCCACTGGTGGTGCCTGGACACTGGTGCTGGGTGCTGGAGGTTTATTTTGGACCTGCGAAGTTACCTGTCAAAGAAAATGACGCTATGAATAAATGTGATGGAATGTTTCTAAATATATTTATAGGTATTTATTGATTGCTTAATGAAGCAAATCGCACTTTTATCCACTCGACCAATGTGTCGAGTGGCTAAAAGTGCGAGTGCTAATCAAGAAGACCTTTCTTTGATACCCGGGTCAGGCAAAGCATTATTGAGTTTTTCTAACTTGGAATTCCCACTAGTAGGTCGAGGTCCGCATTTATGCCCGGTATATGGGATTAGGCTCACCCTCTATTCCACATTGGAAATATATTGTATCGTGGAAATACATTATTCCCCATTACCTACAGCTTCGAATAAATACAGGCGTGATGCTATGTATTTTTATATATGAATATAAAAATAATACCTACATTGTCTTTCGTATGTACAAAGATATTTTTCCATGAATCTGTCTATGTACGAAATTGATAGCCGAAACGATATTGCAAATTAGAATCTGGTTTATTCAATTTTCTTTTCAAAACTTGTTATTTAATGTACTTACAGTGTAATGAGGTACTTTGTAAGAGTCCACAGTGTCCAGTTTTGAGTGATAGTTCATTAATGGTAATACACCAAAATTTTCAATTTTGTATGATTCGGCATCCGCTTTGACAACCGTCGGTACATTATTTGTGTAAGACACGTCATAGTCGTTTTCCCTTAAATTGGAGGGTTTTGGTAATTGTTCTTCTTGCATAACAGTGCTATCAGTAAAAATTACGTCACCATTGTTAGCGAAATTCTCATTTACACTAAGAGGTTCAAACGATTTATGATAGGAAAATTGTTGGTTAAGCATAGATTCTTCAGGATCTGGTACACTCGGCTGTATTTTATTCTTATTAATAAATAGTGCCGGTTCTTGTTCTGGAATGCCTAACACTTTGGAACCTTGAAACACATTTTCGTTGGGATTATTGTAGTCAACGTTATAGGGTCGAAAATCTTCATGTGTTACATATGGACCATTAAGAGAAAAACGTTGATCGTTATCTACTTCTGGAGCGTCATCTTTGTAAGGTATTTTATTTTCAAATTTTTTACTATCAGGCTTACCAGTGACATAATATGGCCTTTCAAATGTGGACTGTTTGCTATTGTTTGGTGATTCCCGATCTTTTTCATTAGCAAAATCAATTAGCCTATTAAGATCCTGTTTTGATAAGTATTTCATTATATTATTTATGTCTTCTTCACCTAAACCTTCATTTGTTGGTCGCTTACTAACCTTTGGCCTTAAGTTCGGTGGAGGCTGCTCATCATCGTCCATCATATATGCTGGCGGTGGTGTGTAAGAAAACGCTCCCCTAATCGGAATGATTACTGGCGGTCGTCTATAAAACCTTTGCGGGGAGCTAGAATAGTACTTGGCTCTCTTGATTCTTGAGTACCGCTCCATAGGCTGGCATTCTATGCACAAACCACTACGAATGCTTTCACTTTGAATTTCAATCAATACGCACAAAAGAATGACTAAATTAACGTAAACAATCTTCATGGCTTTATTTTTGATGTGGTCGGCTACGAGTCAAATAAAAACTGAGAGAGTGAAATTGTGTGTCAAAACTTATAACGGCTGAGTTGAAAGCGGCGTAGTGTAAATTAAATTAGAACCAGCAATGCGTTCGGCACCGAGTATGCAAATACGTGATAGTTACATCATTTCTTGTATAATAACGCTTTCTGTTTATTTCAATGTTTATTTTAATTTAAATAATGTGTATTAAAACAAGTTAATGAGAAGGTCGTTCAGGTAATTAAAAATACAAGAACCATATCATTAATGTACATGTATTAGAAAAAGTTGATCTCGTATTTGAAGGTCGTTAGAAAACGTTAGAAAATATGGTAAAAGGAATCAATTAAAATATTAATCGTTAAAAATGTAATGTGAATTCTTATTTTTTATGTCGAATTTCAGTCGGCGATATGCGTAGAGGTGACAGGGGGAACCGTTAAACCCTTCACGATCACGTTCAAACCCTACAACGTTGGGGATGCGCCAGTACGGATAGACAACCTTTGTGACGATCTTTTCTTAAAACTTCATCAGGTAAACATATTTTGTTATTATTACATTATTAATTTAGAAAGCTTAAGCGATACAGCTTTACAGTCGCGCGACCAACGCAATGCACTCGTGATGCTCTCGCCGATCATATAATTATCTATGTCCATGTAATATGTGTTTGTATCGCAACGGTCGCGCTACCGCATCGATACTGCTTCTTTAAAGCCATAAGCGCCGCGTCATCCCTCGCTTCTTTTATCCGATGTCGTCCAAAACAGTCGCGCGTTAGTAGCTATATTGAATCGTTTTCGTCGCTCGTTGCAAATGCGACTAAAGGCCAAAAGTAGCGCGCAACAGGCCGCCATGGGCGATCTACCTAAGTCTACAAAAATCAGCCCTATTGAAATTCTAAGTAAGAAATAATAAGAGAATGAAATTTAGTACGTCATATACCTATATAGTAATTTATTCATTTCCCTATTTCTTTTAGGCGGAATCGGGACAAGTGGCTTTATTAAGTCCATTCCAATCGATGCTGTACACCTGGGATGATCCGGCCAAAGAAAGAAAACTCGTATGGAATCTCTATAACAACAAAGGAAAGGGATTCGAAGCTGATTTTTCAGCCGATGGGTATGTTAGAATGTGTGGTTATGAAACATTAAGGACAGTAAATATTTTATAAATTTATCTTAAACAATTCTCATTTTATATCAGATTCGGGGAAGAAAAAATCACATTTCATTCTGTCAAGCATTCGACACTTGTCGCTACAAGTAGTGTCACATCTAAATTGTCTTCTACTCTTAAAAAACTGACCCCGAAGTCCCCAGAAGCTCGTTCTTCGAGCAGCGATGACTCAGACAGCTCAGATCTGCCGGAAAAGCGCAGGAAGAGAATGAGAAAAGACAAGGTTATTGTTTATTGGATTTCTTTCATGGATGGCTACCAAAGAGTTTTTGCTTTAGCTCAGGACGAAAGAATAGCCCATCAATACAAAATGAGAATCAACGCAGAAAAAAGCAACTATGAAGTGTATATGTCCCTGGCCAGCATTGGTTTATCCATTTGTGTGCAAACAAATTCGGGAGTAAGGGAACTATCTTACATAAGCATAACGGACTCACTTCCTCGGTGGGAAATAAATGTCAGCGACAGATGGAAGAAATTAGCGCCGGACGTTACAGCGTGGACTGAGGAAAATTATCAAATGGAAATGAAAAAGTGTCAGATAGAAGAAAAAATTATGATCGACTTCGAAAAAATGCAAATGACCAAGCCCTTCTTTTCGGAGTTGAGACGAACATATAATCCAGGTGTTTGGATGCAGCTGCGTAAATCTGATACTCATACTTACTGCCATCTCAAGCTACATAAATTCCAGATAGACAATCAGCTACACGATGCTGTATTTCCTAGTGTTTTATATCCAGCACCCCCTCTTTACCGTGTTCCATCAAAGGATATAAAACCTTGCATAGAAATTGTTGCTCTCAAGCAGTACAGACCGTCATTGAATCAAGATGTATACAAGTATATCAAAGTCTTGGTTCAGAGTTACTGTGTTAATTTGGACCGTGGATTCGTAAATTACGTATTTGAAATTTTAAACCATTGGAAAATTAAGGAGAAACCAGCAATAAGACTTAGAGCTGATTTGGCACTGGTTCATATGCCACTGTCAGTTATAGCTATGAAAAGCCAAACGACCGCACAAAGAAACGTTGTATTTGAATATGTTCACTTGTCTCCAATCAAACTGAAACTTAGTATGTCGTCAAAGGGGTACAGAGCAGAGAATACGAGATTAGACAATACTGGCAGGACACGTTTTGGAAATCAGAAGGAGAATCGACCGAAGCTTTTTAACAGCGACCTTTTGGAGTACTTGTTCAATTCGTGGGCTTCTTCGTTATGTGACATGAGAGATGTTGATATAAGGTTTGTTAGAAAATTCAATTTATGCTCTCTTTTTTGGTCATTCTTGTAAACATAAGCTATGTATTGCATTCTAGGATGGGCTTCTTGGAGTTGAGGAATGCGCCCATCACGGTTCAGTCTCTGATCGACACAGCATCTCGGCATTACTGGGTACAATTGGTGCAACAGTTCTACGTGCTGGTATTGGGGCTCAACATCCTTGGTAACCCGTATAGCTACATAGGTGACTTCTCTAAAGGACTCAAGCAATACTATGAACCTTTCTTGGTATGTTACCTTAAAGGACTTAAAAATAAGACTTATTCACCTTTGACTATTCTTCTTTACAACATTGGAAACATTTTCTATATTACTAAAACAGGGCAAAGCATGTCCACTGCGAGAATGTGATGCGACTCAGTTGTTGCTGCGTGGTGCAGGAAAGCTGCTCGGTTGTTCGAGCGACGCCTCTCATCCTAGTATCTTTGAAGGTGTTCCTCGTTTGAGACCGGCAAGAAGACGAACAGGTGAATGAGAGAAATTATCCTTCTGGTACACTGTTCATTTTGTCTATATAAAACCATTCGGAATTATGAACATCGGCCATTTATTCTCAATCTCGGTTTTTGCGTATCTATGATGTACGTGAATCTTTATTTAAAAATTATTTTCTTAATGGGAATTATATTTGTGTGCGTGATACTTTATCGAAAAAGTCTGTTAAATCGCAACACCCATATCTTGATTATTAATTGGCTCTAAAGTTGATTTATGGAAATTTAAAAACACTAATTTGACCTACCAATTTAAGTTTAAAAACAAACGCTGTATAATAATAACCGGTCCTACTGTTTTAAGTACTCGTTGCATGAATTATAAAAGTTGTGATGAAATATCACGATTTTTAAAAGCAATGAGTTATCCAGTTAACCTTGTTATGCAATTTAAAATTATTATAAAAAATTATGCTTAGTTATGGAAGTTTAAAATAATAAAATACTAAGTATTTTAGTGAGCGTTTTATACCCACGTACTTATATAAAGTGGGGTAATACTAGTAACTGATGGTAAATATTAAAATAATTTCCAATTACCTAGTGCAAAATGCTGTAATGTCCATATTATAGTTTTATCTTTATAGGTGAAGATGGTACGGTAATAGACGACCTGCCGCAGGCGGTGTTAGAGGACTGCAAGAGGAATCCCGTCGGCGTCGTCCTCTCTATCACAGGACTAATGGCTAAATCAGACATGGGTAATTTTAAATAACTATAAAAATATTGGATATAAGCTACTGTTATGGGTTAAAATAAATTAGAAATTGGCTGAAAGTATTATGCTGTTTAAAGTACAGCTTGGCAAAAAAATTAGACGACTAGCACGGTAAATACTTAAGGTACTCTACATGGAAGACTCTACTCGACTCTACGTGGTGGCTAGTGGCGCCCTCACTTTTACGTAGTTTTCAAAACGATAAACATTACATCTGTTTCTTAGAATTCTCAGTTCACCTATTTCTGTAACAAAATAGTGCATGCATGCTTGTTCTGGTCTGAAGAGGGTTGCAAACAGGACTCACTGAACCATTAATTATAAAGTGTCCTCAACACTTCTCCGTTAGAAAAGGACCTCTAAGCTCCAAAAATTTCAATATTCCTTAACTTTTAACAGTACAGTTGAATAATGAAAACCTGGAATAATAAAAAGGGAACCCGTTTAAAAAACTATTGTAAAGCATGTTAGTTGCCTTGTTCAATGTTAGCGTGCTCAAAGATAAATGATAAGCCTTCTGTCATTTTGTGTCGATAGTGTAATCTATAATCCACTCTTTCCCATATACATCATTGGCATGGTAGCATGCATGAATGAGACATTTTCCAACTTAGGTTATAAACTTTAACAAAAGGAGTACTTTTAACCACAAGTCATTGGCTAGCCACTTTCGAGTTATTCGCTGGGACCAGATATAGTGCATGGTTTGGTTTTATTTTACTGCATTAATTGTTATGTTGATTAACATTAATCACTGAGGCAGCCCTACAAAGAATATTAACTAGGCCTTGCATAAAGAAACATAGTCGATGTCTAGATATGTGTGTGTCTCTATATCAACATTCTCTAATACTCATGTCATTTTCTCGTTCTTTCTTTCGCCTGTTCGTGTGGAAATTAGATGAAGATTGTCCTCTTATTAAACGTGAGTACTGTAGTTCATATTGCATGGCGGTTCGTTTACGTCAGTGTTAAAGTTTGTTTAAAATTAAACATTTGATAAACTAAAATTACTTTAAAATAGATGCGTATATTGTTAAAATGTCTTGTATATTGTACGTAATATGTACCTAAATGACTCTTAATGATTACAGAATATGAAACTTTGAACTTATGATATTATTGTGAAGAACGCTTTCATTGAATATATTATACTTATTCCACCATCTGCATTATCAGTTATATTTATTTAAAGGTTCAAATCTGTCAGTTATTTACTTCATGTTATTTTGAAACTCCATGGCATACCTACTCTCCCTGTCTTCGGGTAGAGAAATCTGTTTAGTATTATAAATGGAAGTCTCAATCAAAACTAATTGTAACTGAAAAATACATTGTAATAGTAATTTAAAATTTGTTACTAAGGCATAGGATATTTTATAATGTAAGAATTATATAATGTAGGAAATAAAACAAGTGACAAGTAAAATACTGATTTTCATACTTAATTGCAAAGGCGGACGAATGTTAATTCACCTTATTTGTTTTCATGTAGGTAACTGAAAAAACGATGGCTACTGGTTTGCTTTCTGGCTTTGATCTGGCTTTACCATTCTCGATAGATGTGTGCAATGCAGCATTCTGCGCATTCGAGGACCAGCTGAGCGTCGACTGCGCAGAAGCAGCCCTGCAAGGGTGTATTGAAGATGCAGGAGGCCGCACTATTGCGCGGCGCCGATTACCACGTCACATTGCAGTAGCCGAGGTAATTCTTTCACAAGTCCTGTTACATATACATATATATAATCTCAATCTACATTTGACACTCGTTGTTTTCTGCTTACCTCGTAAAGGACCCGGCGCGATTATGTCATGATTTCAAACTTTCTGAATTTTTTTCTGGAAGATAGAGTTTTTGATATATTACAGACTAGTCGCAAATAAGCGATATATCAAACCCGTCATAACCAATACATTCGATTATTCTAGGGTCTACGTCCCTACAACGCTTACGCAGCCCGCGGCGCAGTGCTGCTGGCACAGCTCCGGCACGGGCTGTACGCGGATACCGACTGCTACGTCGCTCACGCACACATCGCGAACACCTCGCATGCCACGTCAATGCTCGTGTCTACTCGGTAAATTTGAGTAATTGAAAAAAAAACATCTTTTGACGTTGTAACAGCTTGAACCGTTACAGATTGCTTTTAAACTGTGTAATTTTTTTATGTTTCCCATTTGTCTGAGTTGTGTTTAGAGCTGTTGGTCTTTTTTAAGTTATATCCAAAGCATTTTTCTGGCTTAGATTGTAGATTGTTTATATACAACACAATATGATACGATAGTAAGTTAATACAATACATGTAATCTTGCTTAATATCACGCCTTTATATTCCAGACACATATTTCTTACGCGTATGACAAGCGACTATGGCGCGTGGCACATCGAGTGGCAGGTGAGCCTAGACGACCTGATCGGTGTGCCACAGGTCCAAGGCAACAAGCTCGTGCTGAACATCAAACAGGTGATAATATATTAAAGGAATAATTACGTAACTTGTTTGGAACATACAAGCATATAAATCAGCATTTTAAGTTTTTTAGCTCTCTATTATTCTCTAGATGTAGGTACTCATCACGTCTGTAATCCGCAAAGGGGTAGACAGAAGAGTGTAGTACACTCTCAAGTTTCACCAGTTGCGTTTAAATCGCATGGAATAGGTGGTGAGCCTATTGCCATACACCGGGCACAAATCCAAACTCCGAGTCACTAGTGGAAATTCTAAATTACAAAAATCCAATAGTAGATACCCAACCTAGGATTTAAACCCAGAATCTCCCGATCAGCAGTCGCGCTCGCAACCACTCGACCAACGAGGCAGTCTACAGTCATACATTTTTCTTTTTATCATATATTAGTAAGTACTACAATAGAAGACGTAGAACTCGTCATAACCTATCGCAAGTCAAATGAATACTACTGTTCTATTCAAAATATTTCAGTATTCGTTTTTTATATTCTACTAGCTGTCTCCTGCGCGCGTTGCTACGCCACCAACTAAAATAAATTTAAAGGAAAGACATTACACAAATATTCAATTTATTTTGACATGAATTTCACAATTTACATAAATTCTTATGTCACCCACAACTCGAAACGACATCATTCGTTCGCTGTTTTTTTTATCGTGTCATAGGCTAGCGTTTGGCCGCGATCCCGCCAAATTTCAAATCCGCTCATCATTTGTTTTCGTTCCAATTCAAATCAACATGAACTGTCACGGCAATATATGAAATTCATTGGAATGACAGTG
>DWFV01000110.1:0-18278 GCA_018246775.1 Parelbella machaon machaon
CTGTGATTCGAGCGCTACTATAGAAAAGAAAATATATTGTAATATGTCGTAATAACCCTGTAATATATATATTGATAAAAGGGTCGAACAAAAAATATAATTTAGCTCCATCTGTAATGGCCTTTAATGTACAAATTGTAATATTTAATGCGAGTGCAGATATCATTTGGCTTACAACCAAACCAACGAATATAGTTACAGGGGGCGTGAACGATTGAAATATGGTAATCTGTAATACCTATACTGGTGACTTAAACAACAATTTAAACAGGATATGACGTCATTCCTACAGCTGCGTTTTGTATACAGCAACAACAGTTACAATTTGATAACTTGTGCCGATCTATCGACTGTTTTTACTTCGCTGTGCTAGATTTTATCGCGCTCAATGGACGATAGATGGTGTTTTTAAGTAAGTAGATAGAGGAGGTACCGACCGCACTGAAGGACCAGCACGAGCCGCACTTGCCCTGGTCCTTGACGTCGGTGACGGCGCCGTGCTTGCGCCAGTCCACGCGCGTCGGCAGCACCACGTTGGCGGGCTCCACGAAGTGCGCGGCGCGCCCGCCCCGCGCGGCTCCCACCGTGCCCGCGCCGTGCCTGCGCCGGCCGACACCAAATTGTTATTATACTGATACTATACGTCTAGGATTTTCATTACAGTCCTTTCAGATAGACCGGCGATATTTGATAGCATGTAGTTATAATGTAATTTAGCACAATTCCATACAGTCTATTTTTATATTTTTATCGTATTCATTTATTTATTATAGTAAAAATATATTTATCTTATATGAGAATAAATCTGTTCTGCTCTTCGATTCGGTCTATTTGAAAGAAACCCTAAAACAATTTTCATATTCCATACAGTCAACCGCCATACTGCCTGCAATTGTGACGGCTTGGGCTCGCCACCAAAATCGATAACGCTGTAGAGGCCATTAGCTTCAACAGCATTAGACAATTAGAAAAAAAAAACAGTGAGATAGAACATTTTTGGAAGCGCTTAAGAGAGGTTCAACGAGCTATAAGAGAAAGCGATTTCTGCGAAATCCAGCGAAACAATAGGGAATAAATAAAAAGTTTGTGCACTTTGAAAGTGTCTTTTATTCGTCACCCTATACAGTACATTGCATCATTTACAACAGCCAATCTACGTACCTATACATAACAATATTTCTACATAGCTACTCGAATAGTACTTTAACCTTGACTACTCGTACATAAGTATAAGTGATACTCCGAGCTACAAGGAAACGGTGGTTAATATTTTTACCTCGTAAGACCGCACGTGTATGATTCATTTATAGCACCACAATGACTATTTAATTCCCTGTAGGTGCAATACAGCTGATTATACCACAGATACCGTAGCGATACATAGGTAATACGTTCTTTTACCAAGTTTCCGAAATGTTCCGCACTATATAAGTACCTAACCATTTATAAGAATATGAAACCGTTGAAAACAGCACAGGTACATAATTCTTTAACGTTCACATGTAATCGAGATTTTTTTTATTGCTTAGTTCGTTCAAAAAATGAGTGCTTCTACATACAAATAAAAATAAATAAAGTCATGTACCTATCTTTCGTCTTTTATTGAATGACCTTGTAACCTCTCTCCTTAATAATCGTAATGAATTCATACGAACACGTATACAAAAGCTAAAGTAAAAATATTATGTCACGTGAATTATAAAATGTTAAGAAATTAATTAAAAATCATCGACCTTTCGGGGAAAAGTAGGCGGGTTGTTATAATTCGAGATGTTTATTGATGTATGTACAGGGTTACCTACTTTGACGTGGCTTTCTTATAAGTTTCGTTCAATATTTAATTATGTCACGTCTCGCCGCTATCAGTCGATAGTGCAATGTCACATGTCTCATATCTAACGTAAACAAATAATAATGAGCTTTAATAAGTGCGCTAAAATGTAAACACCCGCCCAACCGGAATGACGAAATGGCTTTGGTCATATAATTATTTTATTACACTTGGGCATTGTATACTAAACTCACGGTTTTTTGGTCCATATATAATGTGACTTATAGAGATAAAGTATCTGTCCAGAAGAATATGCAGCAGTTAAAAAAGAAAAAAAAAACATACTTGGCGGTTCTGTTGAAGCCATTCATGGTGTGCACGAACTCGTGGTGCAGCATGTCGCCGTACTTGTTCTGTTTCAGGCGGTACGTGACCAGCCCGCGCTCATACCGCTGGTTGTGCCTTGCGATCTTATGCTTGTTCTCCGCGTAGATCTTCATGCGGAAGCGGTCCTCCACTTCGCTCTCATATTGCTTCTTATGCTCCAACTGCGAGAAAGTAATGTTCAATAATGCTCACTCACTTTTGGGGTTTCACAGCTGTTGACTGTGACTGTGACCGCGGAGAAGTTTAACTATGTACTTAACTACTATTGAAGGAAAAGTGTGTTTTTTATGTTTATGTAAATCCAAATAATTTTGTAAGATTAGAACAAAGAGGTCCTCTGATTATTAAGTACTCATTGCACCCGATATACGTTCCCCGGAGATACATTACACGTGTTAGATCACGTGTCGGAAACATGACATGTGAGCCCAAGGTGGGCGTACCCATTCTTACGTAACCATTCTTAATCTATTGCGGCTTTTCATTACAATACAGCGTAAACTGCAATGTGTTGACTGAATGTTTTATATGAAATACCTTGAAAGCGTTCCACTCCTCCCGGACGAGCTCGGTGAAAGAGACGGCAGAGGCGGCCGCCACGATGCACAACAATACTGCACTGCTCTTCATTTTCACCTTTGTAAGATATTATATTCACATTTATTTCATTTTCAATGCTTTAAAACTATATTTTACGTGAACCCCCTGTTCAAGTCAATCTAGACATAATTTATCAGACGGTTTTCCTTTGTACTTCAAGCCAGATCAGTTCGTGGAAAGTAGGATTTGTAAAATTATAAATATGTTTTTTGTTTCGTACATGATAATAAGGCACATTGCGCATAAAATTCATTACATTCTTATGGTCATTTAGTTTTCAATAATTATCACATTCTTATTTGTGGGTAATTAAATAAAAATTATTTATAATTGAACGGTACCCGCATTTAAAATTCGTTCATAGTCTCCATTTACATTAGTGCAATACAAACGGATTCCTCAATAAAATATTGTAATAGCTACAAGGAATTAATTAGCGATAAGTAGAAGTTTGGACAGAATAAAATAAAAAATAAATAACGTAACATTATGCTTGTAATCCCCGACGGGGTAGGCAGAGTGTAGTATACTCCCACGGTTTAACAGTTACGTTAAGTCCCATGGAATAGGTTGTAAGCCTATTGCCAGACACCGGGCAAAATTCCAGACTCCGAGTCACTACTAGAAATTCTAAATTAGAAAAATCTAATAGTACCCGACCCGGGGTTTTGAACCCAGGACTTCCCGATCGGAAGTTGCGCTTGCAACCATTCAACCAACGAAGCAGTCGAAGTAAAAAAAAATAAGAGGGTAGAAAATTAATAACAATTTAGAGACAGTTATAAGGAATACTTTTGTGTAATAGGTACCTGCGTACTTTATAAAAAAATAAAATATTTGTGGGTATTTATTGATATCGGTAATAATTGTTGTCAATATTAAACAGTTAACTGCGAGAGATAGCCCACTTTCATATTTAATAGTATATACATGTGTAATTACTTATAAAATGAAATGAAAACTATTTCTGTACGCGACGACCTACGATGCACTATAAACCGGTCGTGTTTTGTAGATTTTCCTCCTAATGTTAACCGTAATTCGAAATAAAAATGAATATTAAGATTAAGACTAAATTAGTACGTTATTTAATAAAGAGGATAAGGTTACACTAATGTTAATTAGGCGTTAAAACCTAGTTGTACTGCAATATAATTACAACGTATCAAATAAAATTAAGAAAATTAAAATATTTAGTAATAAGTAGCAAAATTAAGATATTCCAATATAAGGAACGGTGGGTATTTCGGATATAAATGCTAACTTAGCAATATTGAATATACAAGTGTTTCGGGTCAGTAAAAAACCACAAACATGAAACTACGCAGTGAACGATGAGACGACAGAACTTTTCAAACAAAGAACATTGGCAGGCAAGGTAACCCACTAACAATAAGTAGTACAAACCTCACACTATCCTCAAGAAAAATGTACAATAATTTAGGTAGTTATCTTAAAGAAATATTTAATGTTGTCTTACCATTGACGACAGCTCTGTTAATATAATGTGAATAGCAACAGTACAAAAAAGCGCGTACTGCAAAAAAGGCAGAACTTTTTAAACAGCTTGCGAAGCGTGCACTTCCTCTGTTGTCTCGACTATTTATGAATGAAAATGATCAGATCGATAAAATAATACCGAAGTGACAATCAAGCGAACGTCAATTTGATTACTGTAAATACAAGATGAACCATAGACTTACACTACTGGAGTAGAGCTGACTATCGAAGGGTTTGTAAAATTACTCAAAATAAGAATTTTACAAATCCTTTTGATATAGTCATTTACTTAACAATAATCAATAGAATTTATAGGAGTAGGACTATAATGATATCATCGGAAACATCATTTTTAAATCAAGTTTAAGGTCTTAAAAATCGAGCAAATTTTAAAAACTGCTTTATAATTTGTCTATCAACTTGTTTTTTATTATTATATGTACTCATTGTAGAAGAGGTATACGCACTAGGTTGGCCATACCTACTGACTTTTCCACCAGCGGGCCTACTGGAAGACAATTCAGTGTGGAATAAGTAGTGCCCTTCTACAACTGTTCTTGTGTATATTCCTTTGTTTTTACTGTGTGTACATAAATAAATAAAAAAAAGAGTAAGACATACATACAATATACATACCAACCCTACTCAGATGTCATATTTAACAGACATTGTCAAGTTGTCAAAAATATTGAGTTACTGAATTAGGCCATGTAGATTTGATTATTACGACTCTAAAGTGTGCATAATGAAACAAGACAATAGTCGACTTAAAGACGGCAAGAAAACAAAACACAAGCTATATAGGCCTCGCAAAAAGAAAAGCGCAGAAGAAGAGGCTGCAATACAATATTTGCAAGTGCAGTATGAACAGGTTAGTAATTTGTATAATAATATATGTAGCTGTTAATATTGTTTTAAAATCCTGATGTGTTTTTCTGTTATTCTAACTGTGTCACTATGCCTGATCCCTTACAGGATAGGCACAAGGCTTCAAGTGCTGACCGAATTAAAGACCTGACTTGCTTCACGTTCATATGTCACTCTCTTAATAACCGTTTTATAATTTTGCAAAATGAAATAAATAAAGTACATAGGATTTATTAAAATAAATCTCACATAAAACTTGTATGTTACATTTTTATTCCTCACGTTTTACTACTAATTGTTACAGATTGTTCCAGAACAAATAAAAACATTCAAAGATTTTCCACTGTCTCAAAAGACCCTCAAAGCCTTAAAAGAAAACAATTATGTAACACCTACTGAAATACAGAGGCAAGCAATAGGTTATGCACTGCAGGGGAAAGATATACTGGGCGCTGCTAAAACAGGTTCTGGCAAAACTTTAGCTTTCTTGATACCAATTCTGGAGAACTTATTTATAAAGAAATGGACTCGATTAGATGGTGTCGGTGCTCTGGTTATTTCACCTACGAGAGAGTTGGCATATCAAATTTATGAAACTCTGAGAAAAGTTGGCCACCTTCATGATTTTTCTGCAGGCTTAATTATTGGTGGACAAAATTTGAAGTTTGAGAGAAAGAGAATGGATCAGATCAATATTCTTATTTGTACACCAGGCCGTTTACTACAGCACATGGATGAAAACCCATTGTTCAACTGTGATCAGTTACAAATCTTAGTATTAGATGAAGCTGATAGGTGTTTGGACATGGGGTTTCAAGCTACAATGAATGCTATCATAGAAAATTTGCCCCCAGAGAGACAAACTCTGCTTTTCTCAGCTACACAAACAAAATCTGTAAAAGACTTAGCACGCCTAAGTCTGTCTTTTCCAACATATGTAGCCCCACATGAGCAAGCAGAAACTGTCACGCCAGAATCACTCCAACAGAGTTACATTGTGTGTGAAATTGATGAAAAACTTGGCATTCTGTGGTCTTTCATAAGAAACCATTTGAAACAAAAAGTATTAGTATTCATGGCTACATGCAAGCAAGTTAAATATACATATGACCTATTTTGTAAATTAAGGCCAGGTATTAGTTTGCTAGCTTTGTATGGCACATTACATCAGGAGAAAAGAGAGAAAATCTACAATGAATTTTGTAGAAAATCTAATGTTGTGCTTTTTGCAACAGACTTAGCATCCAGGGGGTTAGACTTTCCTCATGTTAACTGGGTAATACAATATGATTGTCCAGAAGATGTTAATACCTACATACACAGGGCTGGTCGAACTGCTAGGGGAATTTTTGGAAAAGGTGAAGGATTGTTAATGTTATTGCCAAGTGAAGAAAAAATTGTAGAGGATCTACAGGAATCCAAAATACCTGTTAATAAGATATTAGTTGACCCTTCAAAAGTTACTGCACCACAAAGGAAAATTGAAAGTTTGCTTTCAGATAATACAGAACTTAAAAAAAGTGCTCAGAGAGCATTTGTCAATTATTTGAAATCAGTTTTTTTAATGAAAAACAAAGAAATATTTAATATACATGCACTAGACACAGATGCATACGCTAGATCATTAGGGTTAATTGTGCCACCCAGAATCACATTCTTGCATAAGTACCAGAAATTAAAATCAACCCAGATGGATAAAGTAGAAAATAATATTATAGAAAAGTTAAAGTTAAAGAAAAATGATGATGGAGATTCTGATCAAAGTGTAGTTGAGCAAGAAAATGAAGAACAGTTTATCCAGACAAAACCAAAAACTGTGCAAACCAAAAAAGAATTGCCAACATTTAATTTCTATAATGATGACAGTGATGAAGGTGAATTTCTACAAGTCAAAAAAAAAAATGTTGAAGTTGAAGTTACACCTCAAGAACAATCTCAAACTCATTCAATGAAAAAGTCAAAACCATTAACAAAGGCTGCAGTTGCTAAAAAGATTTTAAAGAAAAAAATCAAAGTGAACACTAAAGTGAAATTTACAGAAGAAGGTGAAGCTGTAGAAGATGAGAAAAAAGATGTGAAATCTGAATTGGCTAAACAGTTTATGAATGAAAATGTCGGGGGAATAGACTTTGAAAAAGCTAAAGAAGTTTTACAAGAAGAAGATAAGTATGATAAAATTAGATTCAGAGAAAAAGTCAAGGCTAAACATAAGGAGCAAAAGCGGAAAATCAAAAATAAAAAGAAAGATGAAGAAAATGAAAAGGATGACTTCGGTTCTCAGTCAGATTCAGACGGGCCAGACTTATCATGGCTCCCAGATCCAGATAAAATTTATGCTAATAAAAATGATATAGAAGCTTCAGATGACAATGATGTTGCTGTGTCCACATTAAGTGATGATTCAATGAGTGATGATTCAATGAGTGATAATTCAAATAAGGATCAAAAATACCACAGGTGTGGTTTTATTTATTACAAAAATTAACCTGCTATTCTGATTTAGCAACTGTGTTACTCCCACAGTTATAAAATTAGAAGGATATGGCTAGTCATAAATGACTCCTTATGAGACATTTACTCTGTTATTATTTTTGTTGTCTTTGAGGACAGTATAATTTATATAATAACTTACTCATATTTTTTACATTTTACAACTTTTTATCAAGAGAAGCAACTGTTCTAAATACTAAATATGCTTCTAATGGAATTTGAAGTCATGGAGCAGTGGTGTGGCAGCTTTTTGATTTATGCTTAGAAAACAATCAGGTTTTTGTATATATTGTGCACTGATTATAACTCTTACTATATTTTAACTGTGTTTATTAGCTGCTTTTTCTGTCAATAAGATATTTTGTTATTGTCATATAGTCTAGCAAGACACAAATTTTTATAATTTTCTGTTTTGTTTTCAGACCTATTAAACGAAAGTTATTAGAGAGTAAAGGCATTCCGCAAGAAAGTATAAAACCACGGAAAATCAAGAAGATTGAAGATGTGTCTGCTACTCTTTCAGTTCAAGAAGCAGAGGCTTTGGCTATTCAGTTGTTACAAAAAAACTGATAATAAAGCAAGTGATAATATACAGCAAATCCAGATTTTAAAATTTTTTTTTTATTCCCCAAAGAAATAACGAAACCTTCATTTATTTAAATGTAATTGTATCAGTGTTTCGCTTGTTATGATTGAGGTGTTAAATCTTTAGGAATATTGCATATATTCTACTAAATTAAAAATTATAATGTATATGCAATGTTACAACTGATTGAATTAGAAACTATCGTCGACTTAGTGACTCAAAACAGAAATTAGAAGCATACACAGTCATTAATTCATACAGTGACATATCACAATTCATTTAATATTAGGATATTTTTACGTTTTAATTTCATAATACAAGATATAGGTATTTATTAAACTAGGTACTTTTATTGGTGTTTGGGGGGAAACTTCAAAATGTATGGGTTATTCTAGGAGAGATGCTGGAATATGTTGGATTTTTACAATTTCTAAAACCTGCTCGCTAGCTTTTCTCTCCGCTAATAAGATAAACCAGAGATCTCCACAATAATTCACAGATCCTTTCACAGCGCGACATCCCTACCCTGAAGTTGACACCCTAAAGCCGAGAGAAGCATAATGTCCCACAGCCACTGGTGTTTATGGCCCATGACGATATGTGGTCATACACGGTTGTTGACGAGATCTGTGGCTAAATGCTTCGACTTCCCACTTTAGACCCTCGCAACTTCGGAAATTTCCTTTAAAAGGCATGTATTAAAAAAAGAGAACAAAAGCATAATTTATTTCTAATAGCACTCTTTCTTTTTTTTACACTCAAATCTTTAAATAAAAAAGTATTGGAACATGGAACTTTGAAAAATAAAGAAGAGATCCCAAAAAAACCCTAATGTACATAATGTACGTAATGAGAACAAGTTCTTATGCAATAATCTCGGCTTCTTATTTGAAAATATTGACATCGAAAACTAGAACAGGTTTTGTCCACAATTTTGCTTTAAATTAATTGCGTAACCAACACACTCTCCTGTTTGTAGAATACATAGCTAAGTATAATCTACCTACCTAATATGTGTATTTAATTAAAAGTTCAATAAACTCCATATATTTTATCCCTTTCTTCGACCCATAACTTTAAGTAGATCGAATATACAATACCTAAGGTTTGTTTCTTCTATGCAAAATATTTGTATTTGAGTGTTAACAGCCATCGAGTACTTTGTAGCTGATAATTCCATATTACACATTAATTAATACCGGTAATGTTGACAAAGACATACATTGCCTTCTAATCTCACACTGGACAGCTAATTACTTATTATTGTCTAACCCGTTTGCAAATATTGTAATATTCAAATAAATAAATATGTATTAACGATTTCAGTATTTAAATTAAGCCAGTAAATAAGCAGATGGGCAAGACAACAATAAATAAATAGTCAATCATACTGCACTTCAGGTATTAAAAGGAGTTATTTAAGTACCCCATCTAATTTACCATATTCCGGGAATACCTAACAAGTAAGCGACGAATTGTATTAAGTATTTGTAAGTATATTTATAATAATTGGTAGGAAATAATCAATTGCATATAAAAAATGTCAAGACTTTCATATCACACTCATATAAAAAGGCATTATCATATAAAAAGGCTCTGATAGTGGCCTTTCTTTTGGTTTCGTTATCTTTATACAATATGTATTGAAAGAGTGTCATGAATAAAATGATTTTTCTTGTCAGCGTTTAAGGCAACCAATAATACAACAGAACAAGATATCTTCCCCTGAACAAAAATACGAGTATACGATAATATTACCTATATGTTTCATTCACATTAATTTCTCTGCACGGCTTTGCTTATAAATACATCTTAGTACTATATCATTATATCGACTTAGATATTATTATTATTATGACTTTATAACATAACATGGGAGTACTACATTCCTCTGTCTACCCCATTGGGATGTTGTTACCTCTAGTATTAGTAAACTTCTGAACCAATGAGTCATTTGTTCGATTATTCGATTCAACTGTCCCGATTGACATCGCTCGTCTATTCATACACATAACTCGACTCTGTGCATGTAGAATGTATATATTACCCAACTTTGTGTATATATTATGGGCGTACTTTACATATGTAGTTGTGTCTTTGCAGTGGGTGCATTATATAAATGTAATAATAATAATAATGAGTTAATTCCCCTCACTGTTCTACGTATCCACGTTAAGACCTATAAGAGTCAGTCACAAGTATCCAGTAAATCCTCGTTAAAGGCCGCAGTCCCCGCGATGCTCATAATTAGGCATTAAGCAACCCCCACTCGGAACCGCTTTCCGTACGCCGGGTATTAAAATGTAAGGCCCATGAATGCTAAATGTTTGTTGTTTACCGAAAATGAAATGTTCATAGTAATAATAATAATTTTTTAACATAAAGGAGAGACTTACATGGACGGTTTGATTTTGAAAGGACATTAGGTTTAATAGACTTTTTATATATTTTCAATCAATCAATCTTATCAGTTAATCAATCAACCGATTAATGAATAAATTAATCGGTTAATCAATCAATCAACTCTAGTTGTCTATAAGGATTTATATAGCGTTACCGTAATATAATTCAAAGTATCTTAGTTTTTCCTGTGCACTCTTGGAACCGGAATGTACCGTGCTCGGTTGTTTGACGGTACTAAAATGTGTAATTACACCATTTAATCAATGTACTGTTTAATCATTATTGTTCAATCAACTTCGTATGCTGTTAATAGCTGCTCAAAATTTAACTTATATAGTTGCTTCAAATTTAACTTATCTACTATAAGCCGATGTTCATTAATATAAATAGGATACGTAAGATATGAATAATATTCGTTTATCATTGTTACATAACAATGTCCAGTGTTAAATTACCGCAAGAGTCGAAATTCGTATTGTGAACGGGAAAATATGAAATGCTTAGATATAAGCAAACGATTTTATCAGCAATAAAGAACATTTTCCCATGACAAACGGTCGACTAGATAAAGAGTACGTGGTGCTCTGCCAAATTATAGTTTATAGCATTTTGCGCTGTATTTTCAACGTTCGAGGGTATAATCTTTGCGATCTAGACGAAAGGAATATTTGGGTCGCTTTAAATAAATTGTGAATATTACACAATATTGCATACTTTATGCTAGGAATAAATTTAGTTCTAAATATGTACTCGAATATTTTATATCAATGAGTTTGTCTGGTAATATGTTTTCAGTTGTTTACCATCTATTGATATCAATATTGTAAATATCCAGCTAGATGGAGTGACGATATACGCGAAGTGGCTGGCAGTGGTTGGAAGCGAAGAGCTGAAGATCGAGCTCAGTGGCGTGCCATTGGAGAGGCCTATGTCCAGCATTGGATGGAAGTAGGCTGATAATGTTGATGAACTACCCAATAAAATTTCGGAAAGAATAAACAGTACAAAATGTAAAAAAATCTGAGTTAACTAGTTTTAACCGTCTCGTTAGAAGTATTTCCGAACGCATCAAAACATTATTATTATATCGTGACGTCAGGTCTCTTACGCGGTAAGCAGAGGTCTCGGGGTCGCAAATATAAATATAGTATAAAGCGTAGAACTAATATAGATTGTTAAAGTAAATAAAATCTAGGAATATCGCAAATAAAAGACTGGCAAGGTGTAACTGTAAATAGAAATGACCAGTCAGGCTGATTCCGAATTCTCCGTTACCTGTGAGATCCAGCTATTTGTAATTCTAAGCATGTTACATTAAGGGATGTTAACGATCGAGGGTACGTTTTCGCTTACTCATTTCTCTACCTGCCTAGCTATCTGAAGCTAAATGTACTTCTATATTCCACCTCAGTTCTTAAGATCTGTTAAAGTACGTAACAAAAATGTCACCGGCACTGTTATCTTTGTATCACGTCATTCAGTCTAGTTTATAGGAGTTTAATTACTGTTATGGATCTAGGACTAAAGGACAATGTCCTATTGGGTTAAGAAGAAGCAGTTTTATGTCATTATATTCATCTAGCTATCTCAGTCCACTCTTCGATAGGTCTAACGCAATAAACGCCATTGCTCCCTATCCACCGCTCATCATATCCAGCTACTGCCTGCAGCCCTTCGCTGATCTTCATCTCCTCTGGCCAAAGACTTAGATATATGTAGAATTCCAGATCCAATTTTATTTATAGCCCGATTTATTTTAGCATAGAGCTTATTTCCGACAAATACGAATAGGTCAGGAAGCTGTCGTAAAAAAAACATGATTCTCCAAAGAGCCTTCAGAAGCTCCATTCATTTCGTGAAAATTGGAGAGAATCTCTTATTCTTATCATCTTTCCTGCACATTACACACCGACTCCATTACTTTGCCATGACAAATCAAATTATGCCAAGTCGCTCGGCACACTTCATCATCTCCATTATGCAAATAACTGTGATATATATTAATATTCATACATTTCTCACGAAAGATTCAGAGATTAATAATTTTCATCTCATTTTCGTCAGCTACGAGGTCAGTCCGAAATATCGGACCTACGAGTGAAAAACATTTCAAAGCTTATTATACATATATCTGTTATTGCCATTTATATAGCATTAGAACGCCGGGCGAAATTAGTATTTTCAAAATGCATTTCTCATTCAGCGGTATCCCTTAGAAACAGTTTCCTATAATATTGTCATAGTTATCTCAATATTAATACGCGAAGAGTTATCTTTGTACCCCTTATAAGGAATATTGCGCGGACAGAAGGTTGTGAGTTTGGACAGGATTACACTTTACGAGTATATAGAAAAGTATAAGACTTGAGAACTTCATTTATATTGAAACTTAGAACCCAATTAATTACGGTCGAATTTCGCCCACTGCTGGACCAATATTACAGTTCTGATATGTAAGGAATGGCAGCAAACAGGCATAAGGCGCTCTATAAATTTGGCTCCAGGGTTAATAGACCAATACAAATCAATCTTATGTTAGTTTTAACAAGCAAATGGATTCCATCCATAAAAACTTCACCTTACTTAACCAAATGATATGTACCCTTATGTACCTAGAATGATGTCATCCGCTTACATGAGTATCTCTTGTAGGTTTCTGGTCTCGTTAATGGGAAATCTCCCCCATGCGCTCTCGGCCTGCCCTATAGAGAACCTGCCGTAATATTATATTAATAAAGAAACATTTCAGTGATGTTAGGTTACGCCGTATTGTAACATTATTTACTTTGTACTACAACACTTTGTTTTACTTTTGCTAAGCAGTATCTTCTAAAATGCAGTTTAGTGTAGATAGACAGATGTGGATATATAGTTATCCTCACATCTGTCTCGTATTCTAAACTCAGAAGTGGAGCCATGCTCAATTCAACCTGAACTCATCGCACCCGTGGGAACACAGGGGAATCTCCGTGACCTAAAACCATGGGTATCCTCTTGAACTTCTTATTCACTAAGGTCACCTAAATAAAATAACTAAAATCGCCTCATTTGATTCACATTTGAATCAAGATTCTAATTACCGGGGATCTTGATTAGGCACATCGCGATCCCTTACACTACCCTCATGCTTCGCTGAGCGCGAAAAGGTCTGTTAAACGTAAGCAATCGAGTCCTTTAGTAAGTAGCACAAGGGCTGGCGGCGCGGGGGTGAGCTGATTACGAATTAATCAACGTTTGCTTGACATTTGTATCTCTGAGAAATTGGGCGTTAAGCGCTGTTTATACGTGTCAGGACTATAACGGAAGTTGTCTCTTGGTAGCGTTAACTTATTTCAATGAGTACCAAGCCTTTTTTGATCAAGCAAAGTCAAGGAAGTTTCCAAAAAATTAAGAATTTTTTACCTTCAAACTTATTGGATATCTGGATTTATATCCTTACTTTTAAAATATAATAAAGTCTATAAGTTCACATTTTATTTTAAAATTTTATCGATTTCTAAAATTACAAGTATAAATGTATTGTCCACAAGATAACAGTAGTTGTTCTATGGTGATAATGTTTTTGAAAAGTTAAAATTTTTTACTACTAATTGTTTCTGGGACCTTATTATTTTTTTACCATTCCATTCAAAAAGTGACAACAGTACGGCCATTATGTTTTACAAATCAAAAATGTAATTAGTTTGAAAAAAAAGGGGTAATTTATTTACAGGTGCCTATTTCTGAGATTACAGGCATTTAAAAGAAGGAAAGCCGTTAAGTCAGATATATCTCCAAAACGCGAAAACCGCAAAATTAAAAGTCTCCAAAATCAAATTAAATAGAGGGAACCGAAGAGAACGATAAGGCAATTAAATGATGACGATGTTAAAGGGATTCAATTTAAAACGACAACTGCCACTGACATTCCATCAAGGGGGCATTAATGCCTTCGATGTCAATAATGAAGGCGAAGCAGTCTTTTGGAAGGGATGAAATTATAACAGTTAATATTGACCAAGCTCTGAAATTCGTCATATAATGTGACGTAGTTGTAAGTTTGTTTCTATTAAATGGTTTGAAGGTTCACCTTATAAATGATCGACACGATTAATTAATGAGGGTCAATAAGTATTTTTTTATATTTCCACGAGATCCTATATGTAATTTATGAGATTATGATTAGTTTCCATGGGACAACCTCTACCTAGTTTAGAATCACCTGGCAGTGCGTAAGTTGTTTCAGGGTGTGGTATCATTCCAGCTGTGAAAACTAAATTGGATGCTATGTCTCTTAATGCTTGCTTTTCCTCCACCCTTCAAGTTGGAAGACCACGGGACAAGTACTACTGCCTAAGAACCGACGGGAATGATAATGCTTTGGCCGGCCCGTTTTCGATACATGGAAAACCTGCTTTATAGTTACGTGACTACGTCACTACTACTACTACTTTATTACGTCCAAGTATTACGACATCTGCCGATTTAATTATCAAGAATAGTATCATAGATTTTAATGGAGATATTTCTGCACCGACGCTGACCGAGCGGAGCTGAAGCAAAAGTGAATGAAGTATTCGTTTGTCATCTAGAATGAAATATATTTTCGGGTCAAAGTTATGTAAATTTTAAATAAAGGTCTTATGAAATAAAGAACTATGTCTGAACAAATTTATCATAAGATTACCACCTATTATATGCGACGTAAACGTAACTGGTGAAACGTGGGAGTATACCACACTCCTCTGCCTACCCCTTCGGGGATTATAGGCTTGATGTTACGTTTTGGTCAATGGTAAAAATAAGTGCTGCGCTGACTTCTCCACAACCGAATCTTGGTTTGTATTTCAGGATATGCGACACTTACAAAAAAGAAATGACTACTATAATACACACACACACACACACACACAGAGACATATATCTTCACGCCAGGTCCCTTACGGGGTAGGCAGAGAGCACGGAATGCCAAATATTCCTACCCTTACATACCTGCCGTGCTTCTTCCACATTCATCAATCTCTTCATACGTGCTATAATAATGTACGTAATTTCAGGTTTTATTTGGAAAAAGAGTTTTGAGAATCTCTTCCTCTTCTTCCCAGTGTTGCCAGCTAGGATTCTTAAATTATATTTAAGATTCGCGAAAAATTAAGAGTCGCAAACCACTTTTTGTCCGTGGAACTTCACGTTCTTGTTATTAAAAAAGTTGAGAATGCATTTAGAGTTGCGCCAATTACGTCCGGCATCTGGTCCCGCCGGCCAACAGATTAAGGGATCAACGCGAATTATGTAGTGGGTCTTTACATGCGAACTTTAAATTGGATTTTGTTGGGTTCAAATTTTAGCATAACCATTATGAAGTTAGAAGAAACGCGAAGTGAAAGGTAAAAATGATATCGCAAATTTGAGCTTCGCCCGTCCTAGATCTGACCGGTACAGATATATTCATTGTTTTTATTATAATTTATGATTTACTTTTTTGTTTCGGTATTTTTTCATTTTAGCATTAGGGAATTGGAAATACTATAACATAAAGGAAGACAGTATCACAATATAGCAAAGGAAAAGACTGCAAAAAATATAGGTGCGGATGAAATTTTTGAATGTTTCCCTTCCAACTGTTTACAAACGGTCAAAGCCTAACTTCTCCATAGAAATATAGTGAAAGCAAACTCTGCGCTTTACAGTCTACTTCGCTTAAAATTTTTGAATCAAGCTAGAGCAAACCTGTGTAGATTTTATCATTATTCAAAAATATTCGAATGAAAAGTCACACTTTTCGACGATAACATGTGAAAAACTTCAAATTAATATTCAATGAAAGGAATTGCTTAATAAATTTATACATTACTAATCATGTGTCCAAAGAAATCTTTGTACCCCTATTAAAGAATAATGCCCGCGCTGAGGAGTGTGATATATGGCATAGTTGAAGTTTATATAGAGAAGGACCGCAGAAAGCCAAAACTTTTATATACTTCGTGTTATAAATACATTGAGCTATATTTAATAATACATTATTTCCGTTTATAGAGAGAATATGATACACCTAACAGTCTGTGATCATACAGCCGCACAGAGTAGAGACTTTTAATGCTCTGCTCCTGGTCCTATCCCGTAAACGACGTGATGATACAAATAATAAAAAGCCACTCTAAAGAAGACCTGTTAGCAATTCAATACAAGTTTAATGTCACGCAACGTTGCAAGAGTTAATAGCTTCTGACATGTATCGGAGCGACGACGACAGCAGCCGTTCCCGGCGCTGACGTCACTCGCGCGGCGCACACTGCCTTTTGCAGATACGTGCCCGCTAAAAAGATATACATAAGTCTTACACTTTACATCACAACTGTGTGTCCGTGGAACTCTAAACTCCTCTGCCTACCCATCCATCTGTTACTTTCATCTATACAAATAAACAAAATTGGAGTGTCTGATTGTAATGTTAAAATAACCGCTTTCTACTAAATGCATATGTCACACGGTACATATACCAAAATAACTTTTTACAATTTTTTCTGTCCGTCTGTCTGTCTGTTTGTTCCGCAAAATTTCTGGAACGGCTGGACCGATTTTCCCGGGAGTTTCACTGGCGGATAGCTGATGTAATAAGAAGTAACTTAGGCTACTTTCATTGTAGAATTTTAAAATTATAAAATAAAGTAATGTTGCAACGTCCAAGTACTGCCTAGTACCGCGTAAATAGCTAAAATATGCGAACTGAAAATGACCAATTTTTTAAATTCCACGCATCATCTTTCTACTCGGCTTTACGATCCGACGGCAGTTTGACGTGTGACTTGTATTGTCAGCAGACGGCTAACTAAAAGTTATACAATTATGAACCTTTACTATATAAATTACTACATTTTAAATTATGTATACACAAACACTTAACAAATATTTGTGCTCATCACACTAATATTTGTCATGATGACAATGGAAGCTATCACTCTAAATACAGTAGTCAGATTGAATAACTACAGCACCAACGTACCCGTCGCAATATATTGTCTCCTTTTCATTATGATTAAAGCCCATAACATGATGCAATGTAAACATTTTGATTAGAAGAATATATTGTCCAAATAGTAAGCACTAACACTCACGAGGCTCATAAGACCTAGATGTTAAGGTGCAATGTCAAAAAGTTAAAACTCAATTTAAAATATCCAGGCAAATCGCACCTGTAAGGCCAGTTCACGTTATAGCTTGGTTAATAAGCCTATAAACATAAATCAGCTTCAGTTCGCTGTTAAAAATAAAAAATTAACACCCACCAGCTCGTTAATTTAAATAGATTTGACATTCCTTTAGACTTTTCTCGTCACTGGTAAGCACTACTCCAGTTTGGCAGACTATGGTTTTAATGCTTCTCACTCCTAAAAGAGACTTCTATGCAATGGTGGAAGAATAAAACGATTGATGATTTTTGATATGGTTATTATCTATTAGTGCCGTTTAGTGTTTATTCGCAAAACACAAAAGAACGAAATAATTAGATCCCGACGACAGCAATATTTAGCAACTGATGCGCTCTGCCTACCTTGTAAGTGACCTTGCTGTAGAATATAAGTAAAATAACCTATTTAAAACGTAGTGTAGGACGCCCTACGGCCCGGTGGGATGACGATCTGCGAAAGGCTGCAGGCAGATGCTGGATGCGACAAGCCGAAGACAGGGCGCGAT
>DWFV01000111.1:0-18262 GCA_018246775.1 Parelbella machaon machaon
GTGAACGTTTAATGCCCTGGAAATCATTTATAATTGTTGTTCTTATTGCCGTGAGTTATATTGTAACTGGTACTGCACACGCTGTTGCGGGATGCTGAAGTTATTTTTGGAAAATGTCTTGTTGTTTATTTGGAACATTTATAACGATTATAGATTAGCACATACATTTTGCTAGATGAAAAGGAAAAAAAAAAAATTTATAAACGTATTGGTTAATTAGAAATTATTTTTTTAAGTTTACAGATTTTCAGATCCGTATTACGTTCGTCTCTAAAGTTCAAGCCAGCTCCGTCCAGTTGTCAGGCAAATCTGAGCAGGCATCAAAAACATCTAATGTTGTTTGGGGGAAATGATATGAGCAATAGAGACTGGAAGGCGGATTAGGTATATACAATAGTTCAACAGACACTGGTAAGCAGCAGTAGGGTGAGGTTAATCCTGTCGTCTGTCCGCAGAGGCGCGTGCTGCACACGTGATGTGTGCAGTAGCAGTCAGTGCGAATACGGCCGTATACACCGGCGTGTGTGCGTTTGTGTGTGTGCGTGGAGGTGGTCGAGGTGGTCTCTTGCGCAAGCTCGCCACCGCGCCGCTCCGCCGCGACCGCACTACGTTTGCTAATCCGCTGTCCCCTTTAACGTGTTTTGTTACTGCGATGCTTTTAAATGTTTCTTGACATTTATGTCGCACTGGCACCTCCATATAAAATCGTACCACACACATAAGTAGTATATAATACTACAATAATGTATTTACAGTATTGTGATCGCTGCGTTAATGTGGCCGCACTGATAACTTTGAAATTATAAAGTCGTAAAATTTTTAAATGTCACTAAATATAGCAGATATAAAACGAAGGCCGTCTGCATAAATGTCACCGCGGCACCTATTTATGTCGTTGGCAGCGGTGCTCGCTAACCCGCTAAGGGCAAGGGCCATTCGAACTCAGACCTCAGAAAGTACATCCGGTGTATAGAGCATATCGTACATGATCTGCATGTAGATCTTCTCTTCTATCTGATTTCAACTCCTCGTGGGCTACAGGGACGACTCAGTATCAGTCCATATCCTTGCAATGTTTCAGTTACATATGCAAATGTGAAGTAGGTTGCCGATTCCTCGTTGTTGGACTCGGAGCGTCCGTTCGTGGAACGGGACTGATCTGATTTCGTTGATGATGCGTCACCGCGCGGCTCGTTCGCGGAATTGATAAGGAGTAACAGTACCCACGCCTTTATGGGTCAACGTACATACATGCAGTGAACGCGTTCTGCACTGTTATGAGTCGATGTCGACGTCGGTCCGCGATGTACGTAGTACGGGAGACGTGTTCGTCTCGTCATCATCGAGTTGGTCCTAGGTAATATTCAGTAATTATAGATAGAACATAACAACACGCCTGTATTTCCTCGAAAAGGTAGGCAAAAGAGTGTAGAACTGCCGCTATTAACCAGTTATGTTATACCTTCGTCCCATGGAATAGGCAACGATCCTAATGTTATATAAATATAGTTATAGACAGACACCCGTGGTTGAGCAATAGGAAGTTAATTTGTAAGCTCCAATTTTTGTATACGCACAAAAAGCGAGCGGTGACAAAGAGAACCGATCGTTTTTTGTTTTTGTTATAAAGATATATATAAAAGGCTTTGTTGTCGACTTTGTCGAATCGGTCGCGGCTAACCTCGAGCCCGATACGTGCCTTCCATTGCCTCTTAGTGCCTCTTACCCGTATTAGGTTGCTAGTTCGCCTGTTGTAAATTATTGTGAACGCAAACAGCCTTAATCCACTTACTCTATGACTCCAGCAAAGAACTTATTTCGAGTAGGCGCAAAAAGGTTCCATTTTTATGTTATAAAATAGCTCGCTTATATTGTATATGGAAATTAGTGTTGCAGTGTTTTGTTTACGTATAGCTCTTTAGCTTTGGTTTGATTATTAATCTAATAATAATAATAACTCTTATAACAGACGTCGTTAACTTAAATCAAAGCCTTAAGGGCTGTGTAAATATTTTCATGAATCGATTTGACCGGTAGCCCGTATCTGGAATATCTTTCAGGCCCCTTGTTTCGCAAATGTTACATCAACTTCTATGCAAAATTTTCTTCATATTGCTACGACAAAGAGTAACTATAGAAATTGCGAAATGTTTTTGTGTAATTAAATGCTTGTCGCGGTTGTTTGGCGCGGGTCCACCACCGGGCAACTGGGTGGCTGTCGCAGGACGGCGAGGGGTGTGGTGACGTCACGCGTCGCCCGCCGGCAACAGGTGCCGCCGCTCGCGTGACGTCACCGCGCCCCCACTTACCCTCTTGCCACTCGACCGTGTCGTCATATTCGCAATTCTACTCAACCGCCTCCAGACTTCCCGAAACTTTCTTTACAAATGTGCCAGTAAATGGGCAACTTCGCTACATAGCGGAGGTTCATGAGTGCATTTGTAATTATCGTTTGCTTTTAAAACTTGATCGACCCCATTTCTGCTAATACTGTGATTGCCATTTGGACGTCTTGGCTTGACATTATCGCCTTGTTGTTCTCGACGAATTTTATAGGATTTTTGTTAGTTTAGTACTTCGACGTGACTTCAATGTTGCGTATGAAGTAATTTTTTAAATTTTCAAAGTGTTAAGTAAAATAGGAATAATTAAAACTTTCAAAAATGCGTCACAATTACATTTATGTCTTATGTGAGTTTCATGGAACGCCTCACGTTGCTGCCTATCCCATCTTCCATCCTGGAACAATAATACAGATATCGCTGGTGATAAGTTTGGCGATATCGGTCGAATCCCAATATGGTTACAACAAAATAGAGTGAAGAAACCGAGAGTAAATAGTACTCGTGTAACATATTTGCTATAGATCAAGTCCTCCACAATGATCTCTTCAAGTCGTGTTAAATCTACCATCACGCACTTGAACAGCGTGGCTGAATAAAATAATAATAATAATAATCGACCCAATTTTTGCATGAAGAAAGCAAACGGTAATAAGATTGAGGGTACAAAAGTATTTCATAATTCTAAATGTATATAAACAGTCACATGCAGTTGCATCACACTGTAGACCCAAGATCTCGTAGCATTCATTAGTCTTATAATAGCTAATTGATGCAAATTTGACATAATTGTCGCTTTCCGGCCATATATCATCTCATGCTCCTTGAAATATAAAATGACATTAGAAAGCAAATAGTGTGAAATAACAAAAAAACAGTTTTCCAATTAAAAATTAGCACGCCCCCGACAACAGAGCGATTTTTATAGTTTGTAACATATGGGTATCGTGATACTTTGATTTTACTTTCTATTCATTAGTGTGCCAGCAAATTATCAAATAAACGATTACATACTGTCATTGGGCTATCGAAATCGTGGTTGGGAGATAACATGTCCCGGTGTGCGTAAGTCGGTGCTTTTTATGTACAAACCGTGTATCGTAATAGGTACGTGCGCGCGCCGACTGGCCGACCTTCGAGCCGGTTGCTCGCTCTAATGAAATGCCAGTTCCCTTTCTATCACTAGTAATGTTCTCATTTGATTGGCGGTGGGATTTTAATGAAGTTTTATAATCTTTCAGCGCCGGCCGATGTCCCACTTGGAGTGGAAATAGTTTTCTTTGGTTTTGTGTATGTTTTAGTAGTCGTTTAATAAACTCTCCGACGTTTAGAGATTTTGGTGTGCTGGTCGGACACTGGCAGTTTTTCGATAATTTAATTGTCAGTTAGTTTTCTCCTGAATGTAGAAATGCATCATACAAATGTTTTATATCGACATATCGACAACATGGGAGTTTTACTTTACGTTGGTTTAAGTTTACATGATTTAAAAACGGGCCGAGTAACCAAGTTCAGTTTTATCTGCCGTTCTTCCGTTATAAAACTTACGTTATTACGGTACATACACGAGTTGTATACACAATGTTGTATATGGAAGTTATGGACACGTTACTACTACTGGTTTTTTTACGTAATTCTTTTTCATATAATATACAACATATATAAAGTTGCAAGTGGATCGCGTTGTTCTCGGTGAAAGTGCAGTTTTGCGCCGGCTTGACGCATAAGCAGCTATGTTCTTGCGCCGAGCGGCCGCGTCTCGATATTCACATCGTACATGTATGCGCATGCGCCGGTCTGCTGCTTCTCGCACCGCCGGAAATCATTGTTTACTTTGGAAGAAATAAAAATTAGTCTTACTCTATTCTACTTTCCACTTGTCAGCGCATCTTAAACATAGGAGTTGTCAAAGTAATGACTAAGCTTTTCCTAGCCATGCGTGCTCCTTCGTAAGAATCATCTGTGCTTTCCATGTGGCGTGACCGCGGCCATAGGCCAGCTTATCGTATAATAAAAAAGTCTCAATCGTTTCTGTACACCAAGTAAAAACGATTGTAGGTACTTTTTATTTGGGTTGTAATCGTTTCATAAATTTCATTACGTTTTATGTATAGGTATTTTGTGGTTCGATAATTCAAATAAATAGGTACATTTGTTTCATTTTAATCCTCAACGGATTCTGAAAATTATAACAACTCAACGTGTGGTAAGTCATTAGTTATGAAGATGTAAAACAAATGTATGTAACAATTCTTTTTTTAGGTTCAATAATACAATAATAAGAAACAGGCGAGTGTGGAACCGTATATCTCTGCAGCACGTAGTCGCATGATCCGTTTCAGTCTAAACAATTTCTTACGTCGCTCCATGCTGTGTTTTTATAACATCGCTTTCGGACCGTAACGATATCGAATTTTCTGCGTTCTAAATAGATTGAAGGCCGCGCCACGTCACCTCTGCAGTGCAGAGCGGCCGCTTTCTTCGCACGGCCACGCCGGCTGGCGAACTAGGAAATGCTTTGCTACTCTACTTCTGCGTACTGCGCTATTCTGTGCTCCTATGTTTGTCTCTGTCTGTTCCTTTCTCTCTTTCCTCCCTGACCTATCGTTTCGATTGTTTTTATTTTATTGCCTCGTTCGAGTGGTTGCAAAGGCGATTACCGATCGGGAGGTCCTGGGTTCAAATCCTGGGTCGGACACTATTGGATTTTTAAAATTTAGAATTTCTACTAGTGACTCGGTGTCTGGATCTGTGCCTGATGTATGGAAATAGGCTCCACCTATTCCATGGGACCTAAACGTAACTGTTTTTTTTTGTATCTGCTACAACTACCTTTTGTTAATTTCTTATCAACCATCCTGTACATATAAATGAAGTGTTAAAGGTCTAGGATGTTAATGTCGTCTATATCCCACGTTCCACAAAACATAGATTAGTGTGTTTGTAAGTTTCCAGATCAATTTTGATAAAAGTGTTTCTGCTCCGGTGATTCTTCTGTTGGAGTGGAGAATTTTTTGAGCAAAATTAAATCCGTGCCAGTTCGTTACGCACGTTTTGAAATAACAATAATATCTGATAGCGATTCAATAGTAAATGAGTGACACAGTTGTACAATTTGAAGCAATGCAGGACACCATATAAACCGACCGTTCAGCAGACTATTATCTGCACGTTTCTGCGGCTGCGTGGGAAATGCTTGCAAGTAATTAGATGGTCAATAGGGTGGAATGGGGTGATGTTGATACTTTAAGTGACGGTCAAAGGGGTGACGGCGATACCAGCGGTACTTGAACATACGATCGCGGTGGTCCGTTAACTTTGTCGGTTGACTGCTGAACGATAAATTTCTAATAGAGTCGTATTTGTCGTGTGCGCGTAACCTAAATGGGAGTAATGAGTTCCGTGTGGAAAGCGTGGCGGGCCGCTTGCCCGCCGCCACCCGCACGCCATTGTTGCATTCCGCACTTGCAGCTGAAACTGCTGGCCACCATCACCAGCACCATCAACTGCAACGCCCTTCCATATCCCCTGATCCTGGAATTGTAAAACTTGTTAGAATCACTCTGGTTTCACTATTAGTTATGTGTACAACAAGTGCGCTAAATGCTATTGGTTCTAAAAGGAGGCAAAATTATTTTTTAAAAGTCAAATCGTCGCATTGACCCATATTCCCTCCCAGTAGTCACTCACATAAACACTGATTTAAAATGTTGTGGAATAATTATAATCTTGATACTTACGTTTCATAGTAGTGTAAGGTTCAAAAAAAAACTTTGGTAACGTAAATTAGAAGATTCCCCAAATGGTACAAGTACTCTGCTACCTGCGTGGGAGCGATTGGGCTTAGGTCAATGGGCCGATCTTCATAAAAACAGCTTCTGGGAACCGATTCGGTCCTGTAGAATGAAGGCTGTCTCGTGATTGATGTCCTTTTCTTTCTTTTAACTAAGCGTTAGTGGTCAAAAACCCTTTAGATACCCGAATGCGCCCAAATAGCCATAAGGGGTAAATATCTAACAGCGTACTTTGTTTCTTAAGAAGGAGATTAATTGTCTAACACTCACGTCCGTATTTTGTCGAATTTTCTTCAGATTAAGGTTTTATTCTTTTATTGTACATTGCGCGATAGTTTGGTTTTTATTAACCCTTTTATCTAAGTACAAATGTCGATACATATTTCATAACGACGTTGGCGGAGAGCGACAGCTGCAACTAATTGAATAATAGTGACCTTGTGTCTGAGGTGTTGATGTTTTTTTATACTATTTTATACCTACATTATCGTCGCATTGCAACATTTTTATAATTGGAGAATATTGGACGTCAGTGTCCGTCTCTCCGCTCCCCTCCACCCGCATCTCAAGGACTGTCCACTTTTAATGAATCGAACCGTGTTACAAAAGTGATATCATAATGTGTAATCGTCCGTAGTGTTGACGCACGACACTGACCCACTTTTGAGTGGAAAGCTATCAAATGTAAGCTTTCCAGAACCGTTTGCTATAAATGTGGACATCGCGGACGCAACGGGACCGCCGCCTCAATCACTAACCACAATATTGATGTAGGGCCCACTTCGCCGCTATTTTGTATCAATCACAATGTAAACATTCTTTTGAATCGCTTCGTATCTTATTCACAGACCTTCAGAGCTAGAGAACTTAGAGCTGAATATAAAATAAGCAATATTTGCATACCGAGGTTGATTCCTTAAATATTATTAGCCAATAATCAAATATTTACTGCTTGGACGGCGTTTACTGGCTTCATCTTAGAAGACTGTTTCAGTTATTGAGCTTAACCGTCGATAGTCCACCTTCTTGCTTTTATTACATTATAATATTGTAAGTTTATATAATATTCTCAGTGATATAATACTCAGTTTTGTTGAGATCTACGAAATATAAAGGATGGCTGGGCGGTGCGGTTGGCACGGCGCCCGCGCTGCGAAGGGTTAACGCTCCCACTCGCGACACGTTTACTCTTCCCCATTTGTCGCCTGCCAAGATGCCCATTGCACTAAACTTCCAAAACATCATCTCAATGACATGTGCTTTACAAAATATTCCTATTTTTTACACGACGTAATACACTTTAACAAACATCATAAATCTGTTATAACTTTCCGTAAAGTGCCAAGTTTAGGCCAGCGGGAGTGTGCAGTGCAGCCTTGAACTTTGTCGATGCATCTATGTGCTGGTAAAAGGACCACTTCGTTGTGTGAGTGTGATGATACCATTGCGCAATCTCTCGTATGCATTAATAAGATTAACGTTTCAAGAGCTGCATAAGCGCGTGTCGCGTCGAAGGAAATATAAGTAAGTGGTGCTCATTAGACAACACGTTGGGCTCCTTCTGACGTAAATTTTTGTTTTGTTGAAGTTCTGCAGCGAGCAGAGTTAATATATCGTATGATACTTATGACCAGATGTCTTACTACTGACAGAGTGTGGATGATAAGCGCCTGCGCCTGAGTGCAACAGAGACGGATATATATTGCGGTTGCGAAACTTGGCTACTGGTGGGCGGGGAGCGCGCGGCGCGCGGGGCGGCCAGATAGTACCGTCAGTCAGTCGCCTTCGCCATGTGTCACGCGGTGGTTCTCGGTGTTCTGTTTTCGCTACCGTCGTACTTATATTCGGCCGTACCGTTCAGGTGAGCCGTACATCACTTGCGCCATGTAAACATATCGATCGTGTTTACTTTTTTTAACGTAAGCATATCATCATCTAAAGTAGTCGGCTTAGAACGTCCATTTCGTTCTGAGCGAACTTCCCCATTTAAATGAAATCTCCTCGACGCGGATATTGTATCTTGCCGTGGCCTCGTAAATAAATGTTTGTGACACTGTTTTGTGAAATACTTATGAGTGTTCGAAACCATCAAAGTGACAGTCATCACGGTACTTGAAATAATGCTTATTCATCGGTAAACGCACTTTTCGTGTTGGATTTAAGTTCACATAATGGTACGATTAGCATTTTGAACGCATCGATGTCGCATTGAGAATACGGTCACGAACGAAAAGCGGCCAATGCGATCGACTTCGCTACGCTGGCTGACCGGAACTCGCGTCAATCGATCACACGATGACGTTTGCGTGACGTTTCGCGGGTGCATGGCCTATGGGCACGAAGAACCAGAGAGTGCGAGATGTCAATCGTTGAATAGCGGCGGCGAGAGCCCGGACTCGAGGCAGCGTCGTTCAGCCGGGCGCGCTGCCCCCGTGGACCGTTTTTTGGAGATGCTCCTGTTGTGGCTCTCCACTCTCATCAACACTCTACTCGGAAAGTTAGTACCACTGGATCGTTGTGGATTTGCACCTATTTCATATTCGACAATTAATCGGTAGTGTTGAGTTTAGAGACGTTCCAAGTGTTCAAATTAAAAGTGACAGTGACAGTCAAATTGTATAATCCTATCTGTCGTCGTTCGACATGGATTAGATTAGACGTGTGTCATGAAATGGATATGAGTGATGAGTACTACGAGTGGAGCAATGATGCCGTCGTCATTGTTTGTTTGCACCGCGGCCGCTGCTTAGCACACAATGGCCGCTTCACGCGAGCGCCGCCGCCGAGCACTTCTACTGTGTCAGGCTTATCAGATTATCGGGTCACTCACTGACACGCATCCCGCGCTCCACTGCCCGCCTACCCATTTGCTGTTTAGAACTAATCTTTCCCTGGACACGCGCATATATTTTTTATTTCTCCAAAGCGAGCAGATTCGCGAGCTTAAGCTAGCGAGGTATATAAAATGTCTCGACCCTTGTTGTCGATATTTGAAGGCAACATATAGGCATATCAACATTCGTTATCCGATTAGAATAATCTCTGTCCACGCCTGATACGAACGCGATAAGGGAACTGCCTTCAAATCACTACTATGGCTTTGTTTATTCGATGATATTATTATTTTTATATGTACATGGTATAGAGGAAAGCATTTTGTACCGACAGAGGTACTTGTTAAGGTTTTTTCAAATACTATGTAACACGTCAACAAACAAATAGTCAGGCCGATAAGTTATTAATTAAACAAAACATAAAACATAAAGCGATGCTTTTTAATGATGACCATATATTTTTATCGAAATATAGAATCGTTAAGTGTACAACATATATATGTGTTTAATACGCATATATGTTTGGGTATGTGTGGGTGGGTTAGCTCCGCATACAATGAAATATATTGGTGTAATAATACTTATTTTAACATGATACTTCATTATCAGTTTTCACTTAATACTACATCAGTATTTATTTAATACAAAAAATTTAAGTAAAAAGTTGACGAAAGTAGTAACTCGCTATTGGTCACAATATGAAATCATACTCAATGTGACGAATTATGCTTTGTCATTACGAATGTACATATTAGTGTCAAGCAGAATATGAATAATATTAAAAAATAAATGTATATGTCTTTTGTTTAAGATGTAAGCAAACAGATTTATGATTGTCTATGCTTTAATGCTATGCTGCCTCTTTTATGAGCAATAAATAATTCTGACAAGAAGAGATATATTGTTATCTGTTCGGCAAATAAAAAAATTTGTACACTTAGGGCAACAAATGGGGTTTATAAGTTTATCGACCGTCCGTTATATTCATTGATTGCATTCATTCTTAACGGTCGAGTTAAATCACACGATTCGCCGAGTTCGTGTTATGGTCGTAATCGATGGAGCTTTAATATAATTATATAAATATATTTTTTGCTATAATGAGATATTTGTTATAGAAAATTACCACAATGGTCGCGATCTTTACGGTCTTTATCAGCGTAATAATGCCTAGATATACCGAGATGGCTCTTGCTAAATCTGTTCACATATTTCCACAACGGAAGAAAGATACATATTATCGCTACATGTGTGACCACTCGAGCGATACTATTGAAAATATATCATAATATATCTTGCTGTAATATTTATTGTAGCTCCATCTATGGCGACATTTAAACAGCGCTTAGCGTCTCGAAAGTAGTTTGTTTTACGCACATTTATTGATTTGTTTTATTTGTTTTATACAACTAACTTCTCTGTGACTATCGCTACTGGCGATGAATAGCGCTTACACACTTGCATCACCGCAGTACGTGAAAATATTTTCAAGTAAAGTTTCCTGTGTGATTCATCGAGGCGGATAACCTCAAGTTTTACAGCCTACGCTTTAGAAATTGTAGAGACGCTTTAAATCGCTTGGGATATATACCTAAGTATTTTGCGAACGGTACACGTGCTTTAGGCTTTTCAATTGACGTATTTTAAAGGAGACATGTAGGTCGATAGTAATAATTTTGCATTTAGAGGAAGGTTCATAATAAAATTATGTACCAGTTTAAAGTACGAATGTGTCTTCCTCTGCATAAACATGGGAATATCTGCGAAGCGTTTTATAGTAAATAAGGAAGGTATATGTTTAATGTACGATTTTTTTTATTTATTGTTACGTTTGAAGCAAATTTACTCGTAACTTGCTCAATAGTAGAACTTAGTAAGTTAACTAAGTAGTAACTAGTAGAAATAGTAGATGTGATAGGTCATTGGTCTATCTAATTATCAATACTTGATAATTAGATTTGAAAGCATTAAAGCGAAAAGTATAACCTAAAGTATACAGTGATGATTACGTGGCTGTCCTTAGAATTACCATTGAGTATCCAATTTAATAATGCATCTATGTTTTACGCAATAATATAATAAGTTTTGTTTGTAAATATAGCTGATAATGTATTTTATTTGCGTCGTTATTTTTGTTTCCGTCTCTTCAGCTTTTACTAAAAGACTTCTCTAAAATAAAGAGTATTAAGTGATTAGATTACACCGGAGAAAAGAGCGTCCACAAATTATATTTGTATCATCAACATTTGAAACGGATAAATGAAAATTATTATATAACTCAGCAAAAATGCTATGCTATAACTTTCCGAGAACTCGGTGGGAAAATTGTTTTGTCAGAAAAAATCTGACACGTTACTGAGTCTGACAGCTACGTATTTGCGTCAAAAAAATTTGGCAGCCTTACCGTGTACGCACGGATTTTATAACGTGTCAGAAATGTGTCAGAGAATAATTGTATTCGATCTATTTCATTTTGGATGAGAATGAAGATTAATTTGTGTGCGCTGTCGGTTGCAGGAAGGCGCGGCGCAAGGAGCGCGAGGGCGAGGGCGCTGGCGACCCCAAATTGTACCTGCAGGAGGCGCTGCTGGAGCGCAAGCTGCCCGAGCTCGACATGCGCCAGCTCGTCGACCTGCCGCACGGCCTCGACTACAACGAGTGGCTCGCCTCGCACAGTCAGTACACACCATTTTCTCCACCTTCTAATTAACACTCGACTACGCTTTGCCAACTCTGAAAATGACTCCTTGAAGTCGCTCTTAGACTTAGCAGAAAATTTTGATGAAGAATATCATTGCCAATTAAAAATAGTACGTTAGTTGTTTGCTTTTTTGAAGTATAAAATGATGATGAAGGTTCATAACTCTTTTGTACCCTATAGTTTTGTTATATCGTTCGCTTTCGTACCGTACCGGCCAGTGAAATTATTCACCTCTTTTCCGTCACATTTTTTTCCAATTTCTTATGACATTGACTTTGAGCCGTTCGGTTTGTCAGTCGGCTGCTCGGATCCGGTTTGTCAGCGATGACCAGTGAAAAAAGTAGCTATATTATTTCCCTATTAAAACAATTTCGTTTTGTTTTCATTGCGTTTAACCTTTTTGACGTTTTTAATTTTTCTTTTTAATAATTAATGTAAACGTAGTGGAGGTCGGCTTGTATGTCACAAATCATTCACTATTCCGTGAGAATGGAAAGCGCGGAGTACGGTTGAAAGATCAAAACGATAAAGCTGTGTACTCATTGTCTGTATACAAAGTGTGACCTTGCACGGGCGGACGTGCCCCGCGGCCGCGGACCGCCAGCAGAGCGCGAGGCGAAGGTTCTCTTACTACAAGTACTGCGTACATACTGTCCAGTGTTAATATTACTGATACCTGCTTAGCAACAGAGGCGCGTTTGACGGAAGTGGGCACGTCTAATTAATTTGTCAATGCCATGGTGCTAGCAGAGTCGTATTTGCATATATCGGTAATTACCTACTGTAACGATTTGCATTTTAGTTATATAAGTGCTGTTATTTGTTTATTTTCGCCTTGTTCTCACCCAATATAACGAACCGGTTTTTTTTTTAGGAGTATAAAACCGGTAAAAACAATAATTTGCCTTACGTGTTTTAATCAATAAAAACGTGCATATATAAAACTTTTCACACCAACATTTATTTAGATGTACGTGTTACATGATGAAATAAAAGAATTTGAATTAGAATGAAATTATGACCATAGAGCAGGCGCGAACTTTTTTGACATTTCATTGAGGTCATGTGTAAATGAGACATAATGTATCTTTTATATTTCGAGTGGCTATTATACAGTCCTCAGTCTCTCTTTGGTCTTTAATTACTTAAAACCAATTGTATACAGAAGGTAATAACGGTCAAACGCGCGACATATTTTTAACAAATTAGGATTGATTATTTATTGAACAAATAAACGATCCAGAGATAATTATACTGTAATCAAACTTTTATGTCACATTTAGGTATTGAAAATTCTAGACATTTCTAGAACAAAACACTAGAGTCGAATCGTTTTCTAAAGAAATGCCCTGCATATTTCGATATAAATGAGCTTTTTTGTACTTCTATTGCCTCTCGTAATAACAGTTTGATGTGTTTACAGTTTATGTGCCTTATATAAAGACATAAAGTTCCTAATATTAGCTAGGTTTATATATTTATTGAATATCATATCTCATTACTAGTATAAGTATCAAATCTCGGGTCTCGTGCTATTGGGTTTATCTCATTTAGAATTTCTAGTAGTGACACGGAGTCTGGAATTGTACCCGGTGTATGGCAATAGGCTCACCACCTATTCTATGGGACTTAAACGTAACTGGTGAAAGGTGGGAGTGTACTACACCCCTCTGCCTACCCCTTCGGGGATAAAGGCGTTATGTTACGTTTTTTTATCACTATTATAAGTATATATTTTGTTGCTTGTATTAAGACCATAGATATTATCGTCTGCTAGGATTATCCTAAAGCTATGTTGGCTGTTTTTCTCTTGAATTTAAAACATAGTATGGATTTTTAACCTTATACTTCACGAGAAAACCTATAAATTGTGTTAAGTCAGGTAAAAGAGTATCGTGTATTTCCAAGGAATATTTGTTTCATGGATAACTTGTTTTATGGTTTAGACAACTTTAATCGTCGCCGGCCCAATCGTAGTGTGTTTGTCTAGTTGCTAACATAATAATATTATTTATAATAGTCTGACGTATACTCTAATAGTATAATCCGAGTAATTCTCATTGATTATCTTTACGAAGTAGTTTATGAAATAGGATGCTTCACTTAGGACCCTCATTGTAATCATCTATTGCGATAAATCCAATATTAGAGTAATAATCTTTTTGTTGGAGCCGTCATTGGCCCGTAAAAAGTTATTTGTTCTCGTTGTTTATAAAACCGTAACATCGCACCTGTCATCCTCCAAGAGGTGGGCAGAGGAGTTTAGTACATTCCTACCTTTCACCAGCTACCTTTACGCCTCACTGTGGAATAGAGTGGGAGCCTATTGCCATACACCGGGAGCAAATCCAGAATCCGAACCACTACTAGGAATTTCAAGTTGGAAAGCCCCAATAGTACCCGACTCGGGGATCGAACCCAGGGTGTCTCGATCAGCAGTCGCGGTTGAGAACACTACCAACGAGGCAGACAGTTGAATGTTTATAAATACAATTTATAATTAAGTTATGTAAGATTCTTCGAACCACAAGGTAATTTTCTTGGCGACAACAAATTGTCATGACGGTAAAATTTATTTTACCATCTATTATTCAAAGCCATCGCTTATTAAATACTCATGTAACATTATGTTTGTGATTATTTAAGAAAAAAGTGGCAACCATCAGTTGCCATCACTCGGCCCGTCCGCTCGCTTAAAGGGTTAAAGCTGTAAAAAGAAATCGATTGATACGTCCAACGGCAACCTTTTCTGGGGCAAGTCGGGCACCTCGGCGCGCCGCTGCTCGCGTCTATTTACGTTATACTCATATTGAGAACGCTGGCACGTTCCGCGCTACATGATACATTTAGCCGTTTCATAATTCACCGAAATTATATACCGTATTATCCTTACGTAACTGATACTCAAACAAAATTATGAGTAAATATTTACTAGACAAGGGCACCATAGGGCATTCATTACTTTTCATCAGGTCTGACTGAGGACAAATAATAACCTATACGGAAAAAATTAGTAAGATATGTATGATTAAAATTCCTCTAATCACCGTATTATAATGTTATACAATGCTTCTTTATATAAACGTTTTAGAAAGTTGAGTTCTAAGGTAGCGGAGGAAATTAAGAGTGAGTGTGATCTGTTTCTAGCGCTGGCGCTGTTCGACCACGTGAACCTGCTGTACGGCACGGTGTCGGAGTTCTGCACGGCGGCGACGTGCGCCGACATGACGGGCCCCGGCGGGCGCACGTACGCGTGGTACGACGAGCGCGGCAAGAAGTCGCGCGTCGCCGCGCCGCAGTACGTCGACTACGTCATGACCTACACGCAAAAGACTGTCAACGACGAGACCATATTCCCCACTAAATACGGTTAGTGTGCCCGTTTGTCCCCGATTACAGTTTCTCGATGTTGTCTCACGCATGTCACTTTTTATATCTGCTAAAGTGTAACTACAACTTGTGTTAGGCACGTTCTATCGACTACTTCAACTTACTACCGACATCTTCATCTGAGTATTTTAGATAATGTTGGAATGCATCATTTAATATGTAGTAGTGTCATTTTGCTAATAAGCATCGTATCTTGGAAAGAGTCAGATGTGTTCTTTTGTCACAATTCCCGCAGTGTAGTGTACCCTGGCCTTTTTACTGCTGGCTGTATCGTGTTCGCACGTCCCTTTCCATTTATGGGCGAGGACTCGGATATTACGTGTAATGAGCATATGATACAACTCGCGTACATTTTATAGCAACATCGATGTATGTTCATTAAGTCATTACATATAACCTTTCATTTATGTTTGCGTCTTGTTCTTTCTACTTTTGCTTATTTACGTCTTGATTTTGATGTTAAAAAATATAAATAAATGTATAAAAATTTAAAACAATGTCAAAAAATATTTATGTTTATTTGGTAATTTGTCTAAATGTGTGTCTAGTCGTTATATTCAAAACAACAACACACACAACTTGTTGGAATTTGATAAGATACCCAAATGGCCAATAGGTTTATAGTCGTTTTTGAAGTGCTAAAGTTTTTCCCGAAATTACCAATTTGATAACTTATGGAGGATCGTCTGAAATCAGCGTTCCACAGCTTCAAAGTACTCATAATAAATTGGCACAGCTCTTTAGCTAAGTATAGCCTTGACAGTGCTTAGAATCGCTTAGCTTAATAGACCATCGAGCATTGGCTTATTAGTTTTGTATAACGCTTTCAGACGTCCCTTACAGCAGGACTTGGAACAGACCAATTGACACTAGTTCCATGATTTTTTTTACATTCTCAATTTATTTAACTATTAACTGATTTATTCCGGTGACAACTTGAATATTTCGATGTTCCGTTACATTTTTAAAAATCAAGCTCCATCTCCACTCCACATAAAAACGATGTTACAGTCATTAGATCTTAAAGGAACAGATAAATGATGTGAACACTGTGGTGTTGCAGCTAACGAGTTCCCGGCGCAGTTCGAGGGCGTGGTGCGGCGCGTGGTGCGGCTGCTGTTCCACGTCGTGGCCCACATGTACGCCGCGCACTTCCGCGAGCTGGCGCTGCTCGGCCTGCACGCGCACCTGCACCTCACCTTCGCGCACCTCACCGCGCTCGACCGCCGCTTCGCGCTCCTCGACCAGAAGGAAACCGAGGTCCGCACCCCATAGTCACCTACTGACAATATCTCCAATGTGCGCAGATATCGACGATATATAGGGGTAGCTCTTATGTTTAGTCCTTCAGTTTATTCGTTTAGCGAAACTGCAGAGTTCGGACTGTATTGTCCGAGTTGTTTATGGCTGTCTAAAATACGTATTTCTATAGGCAATCAAGGCTCTAAATCAGTTCGCACTGCGTTGGATAAATTGGCTACTAAACTCCAATTTCTGCCGGTGTGATTTCATAAATGTCAATGACGCTGGATGATAACAGTATGATACAAATTTATTAATATTATGTTACAAATTGACTGCCTCGTTGGTCGAATGGTTGCAAGTGCGACTGCTGATCGAGAGGTCCTGGGTTGGTTACTATTGGATTTTTCTTAGACTTTCTAGTAGGGGCTTGGAGTCTGGACCTGGTACGATGTATGGCAGTAAGCTCACAATCTATTCCATGTGGGATGTAAACGTAACTTGGGAAACGTGGGATAGTACTGCACTCCTCTGTCTATCTTTTCTGGGATTACAGGCTTGATCTACAAAAATTTTTCTGTTACGTTACAAATTTGTTTTTAAAATTTTATAATCGCATGCAACCTGGCCACCGTATCACGCAAAAACGGCGTTGGCAAGTAGTGTCGTGCAGTAACAACGGCAATACTGGTTTCAGCGGGATACCCACTTTCATACTCGCGTTGACCACTTTCGCGTAACAGCTACCAGTCGACTATACTACCTGTTGACTGGCAATGAAAAAAACCGAATATAAACGGTTCTGTTTAATATTTTATTATATTAATTATTTCATGCCATCTTTCAATAAATTGCATTCACTTGTCACTCGTTTTTCTATCGCGTTACTTATCGTAATGTATGGGGAAAATTAGGAGCGAGGTCCTAAGACAGGTTTCGTGTTTGACTTTAATTGCCAGAAATCGTACTGACTGTGTTTTGCGGTTGGCAGGTATTGCGCGACCTGGAGGTGGCGCTGCGGTTGACCGAGCCGGCGGGCGCGGGCGGCGCGGGCGGCGAGGCGGGCGAGGACTCGTCGCCGCGGCGCCGCTCGCCCGTGGTGACGCAGCCGCTAGCGTCCGCGTGACCGCCGCGCCGCCCGCCGCGCCGCCGCACGCCCCGCCCCGCGGCCGCCCGCCGCCGCACGCCGCACGCCGCGCCGCCCGCGCGGACCCGAGTAGGGTACTTAAATTGTAAAATGCCTTTCGCGACTCGGAGTAGTTGACGCGTGTACGTTCCGTAAGTTGAAGAATTGTTAACTCTATTGTAAATATTTCAATCTGTTAAGTAGTTTTAGGTGATTACGATTAGTTTATAAATTTGTGATTGCTTTGGTTGTAAATAAAAGTGATATTTGTTTAACTAATAAACTGAAAGCTTTATGAATTTGTGGTTTTTATTATTTTTTATCCTCTTAATTTAAGTCTATACCATGATCAAGCTATCAGAACTCTCCGAAGGCGCCGAAATAAGTGACACATTCATCACTTGCATTTAATAAGAGCACGTCCGTTGTGTGAAAATAGAAATATTTGGTATAATGGAGTTTTCTTTGACTACCGCATAAGGGAGCTGGTGTAGTGGTATACATAATATTAACACTTATTTACAAAGAATGTTTAAGGAAGAAATCATAGTATATTCGGTCCATCAGTAACTACTTCATAGCACAAAGTTTGCTCAGGTTATTCCAATATAAAGGATGTGTTAGCGCGGCAACCCTCGTGACTTGATGCTTAGTCATAACGGTTGTGTAAATCTCGACCAGCAATAGCCAGGCAAAAAACACCGAACTTTGTCGCTTAGTTTTATGTGTAGTTGTGTTAATTTTGATATTTATACATAACATCACGCCTGTAATCCCCGAAGGGGTAGGCAGAGGAGTGTAGTACACTCCCACGTTTTACCAGTTACGTTTAA
>DWFV01000112.1:0-18259 GCA_018246775.1 Parelbella machaon machaon
ACTATGAGTCTGGATTTGTGCCCGGTGTATGGCAATACGCTCACCATTTATTCCATGGGACGTAAACATAACTGGTGAAACGTGGGAGTGTACTACACTGCTCTGCCTACCCCTTCAGAATTACAGGCGTGATATTACGTTTAACATCGAATGGGACGTTTATTACTTTGTCTTGCTACGTGTACAATGATTTGCTCACCGATTTGTAACGATTTTAACCTAACTAACGTTGGAACTCTCTAATATAACCAACTTCCTAATAGAACAAGTCTCCCCTGCATACATTCGCATCATTAGGGGAGTGGTACTCGTAAACCAGTCGTAATGGGTTTTATCTTGGACTATAAAATTTATTTACACTTCTTCTAGTACATTCTCGGAACCTCATTTAGTAATGCGCCCCTAAACGATCTCAAATATATCATATATATAGAATTTATGTCGATTTGGCTTTTTCGGGTAATGTTCCTGACTGTTTTATTTGTAAAAAATGCGAGTGTTAAATAAATACCAAATAATTGCCTACCCCTGTAAGGGACCTGGTGTTATAATATAATAATAATATAATAAATTAATATCTCGAATAAGTGGTCCCAAACCACGCAAAGCCTATACTATGGTAGAAAGCTAATCGAATATATGTATACAATTATATACATAAATATATTTATATATTTTTCTATTTAAAACATTTTAAATCATACATGGCAACGGTTACGACCACAAAATCTACAGAAATAAGTCGCTTATAGCAATTCAAAAGAACGTAAAGCGAAACTGAATAAAAATTGAAAATTAAATTTTTAAACACAGTTTCCGAGTAGTTTTCTAACCGTACAGATCTACCACTAGCTGGGGTACTACATGCACTGGCGACAAGCAAACATTACCGCGAAACTCCAACGAACTTTTTATTTGAAGCATACTTCGCTACGTTTTATACATATCCTTTTCTATTTCATATAACTTGTAACCCAGGTAACAGACTTCTAGATGGGCGGTTTTATTCATATTCAAATATTGCCAGTTATAAACTTTTATTATGCCGAATGTATGTTTTACGAAGTATGCGAAGCGTTCTTGTTATTCATACTTTGACTTTTTAATAAAGTGCCCTACTTCTTTTTGTCTCTAACTCATTTTGTGACAGATTTTTATTTCGTTTATTATGCTGTCATTTCGTTTGTTTTAATGTGTTTGATAATCTACGAGATGAATCTTACCTGACAGAACAATATGAGTTACAAGTCAATTTATTTATTTATTTATTTATAGTGATGCAGGCGATAAGGTCAATAAATGAAAAATCCAATTTATCTTGTCATAATTGTGCATTTTTGAATTTGATGTAATAACCGAGTGGCTTAGAAATCAGCCTCTTATGCCATGGCATGTAGTATAGGGTCAAATTTTAATGATATTTCAACAATAGATAGTGATGATTCGAATGGGTTACCAAATAAATGCGCCGTTAATCTCTGAAGAACAAAAATGTTAGGTTTTATTTTTACACAATATTAAGACAACAATCGATTATCTTGCAGTGTTAATCTACCAGTTCATTAAATGACCATAATCCAGATATCAACCTCTCATTCCGGGGGTGCTGGGTTCAAATCCATGGCGCGCATCTCTTTACAAAAGTGCGTTTTAAGTTATAATATCACATGCTAACGGTGAAGGTAAACATCGTGAGGAAACCAGCACTCCTTAGAATTTATATATAAAAAAGAATCTAAGGTGTGTGAATTTTGCCAAACCGCACTTGGCCAGCTAACCAGACTATGGCCTAAACCCTCTCAATATGAGAGAAGACCCGTATTCCAACAGTGGAATGACAAAAGGGTCGATTACACAATCCAGATATGTGTTTCTTGGAACCGCAGTTTTGTTGGAAGAGAGAGAACCAGTAGCTATTGAAAAAGAAGATAATATTAGATAGATATACCAGATGAAATTCCGTTTTTAATTTTTGGACCCTGATTTGGGATCTGGCATGTTGATATCACCAACAGTAAAAAGCTCAGTTTCTTCTCTACGCTCCTGTTTCCTCTCTATACTTCATTGAAGATTGCCTGTAATATTTCGTTACAAAAATAAAACATTTTTTTTTTAACTCTCAAGTCCTTTTTAATACCACTCATTACACAAGCTTCAAAGATTATTATTATTTTATATCATCACCCTATGTCGGTTACAGGGTAGATGGTGAGCACCGAGCATCATAAAATATGCATCCCTTTTTGGTTTTGAAGGCATGGCGAGGATCATTGGTCATAAGTTGGGGAAGCTTTGGGCTTACTCTACTACACAACTCAGCAGTCGTTTAATTACCAACCCCTGTTTTTCCCGTTTATTACCCACGTTTTTGACTTGGATTGAAGACCTTTAAATAACGGTGACAACAGATTTTGTAACGGCTTTACTAAGTGATGCATAAATATTTTTATAAAATCTTATAAAAGAAAATAATTGGAGTTTATAACCATTTAAATCAACTTCATTTTCTTCTACCTATATTACTTTATATACCTACGTCAAAGTGTTTTTGACACATACATATACACATACAAATGATCCGCTCCTAAATCTTAAAGTAGTTTAAGCACTATTCAACTATTCATATTACGGATAACGAATTTGCCTTTCGGATGTTATATGCTCCATGCACTTCGCTATATTAATGGAGCAGCGCACCCCATTCAACCAGCCGATTGTACGTGTAGATAAACACGTGTTTACGCAATGTTATTTACAGCGCCGGATCGAATTAATCCCAATTCCCACATATAATCCCGCAAAATATCATCCCGATCTGGTGATCAGTGGATATATCACCCCTCCAGGCTGGTTCGCGCTGCATTCCTGGGAATCGTCCCTTTGGTGCCATAACGAGGGTTGTCGTGAAATAAATCCTGCCACCCCAACAGAAACGATGTCGTTTCAGCCTCCTTTCAGAATGAGGATAAATGCTCTTTATTTTTTCGCGTTACGGCCCTAGTGTGATGCAGTTTGATTGGTAGGCTTTATGTCCTGAAAGCCTACCAACGGTTGGTTAAGGCTGCTATTGTAGGCTTTATGTTTTCATTTGAAATTCGCATGTATGAAATTGATAGGATTGTTCGATCGTATTAAATATATCGGTATTGTCAGCATACTCCCACCGCACCGCACAGAGGAATGCTAAAAGGGTCGAAAATTATTAATTATATTTTTATCAATTCTTAAGTATAATAACATGCTGCAAGCACTAACAATATCGTATATTTATGTACTATTCCAAAATTATTTGAATAATATATGAAATATAAGTTATTTCTAAAATAAAGTTAAGAATGAATCGTGTTGTTGCCTGGCCTGATTCTTTTATGGTTTTTCTTTTCGTATCATTTTGAAAACATAAAAACTAATCCTAATAGTCAATCTAAAGTTTTGGTACTTTTGTTTATAAATAAAATATTTTTTTGGTAATAAATTAAAAATAATTCTTAAAAAATTCACCTAAACAAAAATTTTTTTTTCAGGATGCGTATAGATGGATCACAGTTTAAAAAATGGACAGCAAAAAGTATTTTATTGAAAAAGCGACAAAAATTCAAATAAACCGATCGGGCACATACGAATGTGGCGCAGACAAATAAATTAAAAGCCAATAGACATCGCGTCGGATAGGAAGCGAATTTCGGAAAAAAACTGGGAAGGCTCCCAAAATTTATGCTACAGTTTCACTCCTTTGCAGAGACCATTAAAACTGTCCATCCAGCCGTTGGCAGATTTAAAACGGTGACCGGTCACGTATGGTAAAAAAATCGTTTTGTCACTCTCGATTTTCCGCCCATAGCCGAGGGCAAGAAGCGTGCTTTAATTATGTCTTGTAAAATTTTTCCCACATAACATTCTTATTACGACTGTGATAAAGTCAAAAATCGATTGCGCGCCTTCAGGATATACATTAGGAATGTAGGTGTGTTTTTCACTGATTGTCAAAAAGCAAACTTAGGGTGGAGTAATCTTTATGGTTTATTGGGGATTTTAATCACATCCCTACAGATTAACGGGCCCCAAAATATTTTCGATATTTTCTGGCTTTCAAAGTTACTATTAGGATAGATATTTTTTCGATGTAACTTATTGATTTTTGGTAAACGAATACAACGCAACGAAATGAAAATTTCTTGTTATAACTTTTACGACAAACTGCTATTTACATAGATATTATTGTATAAAATCCTCTTGTATATACTATGACAAATAAGATAAGCTAATTATTGTATAAATTTCACTTTGAGATGTTTTTACACATTCAGTATTGCAGTCGATATTAGTGCTAATGACTAAAACTGTGGATTAACACAACTAACTGTAATAAAACCCGACCCAACCTGACGATAATAATTCCTGGCATAAGTCATTTCGGTTCATGCATCACCACAGTCTTCCCTAAACTTTTACGGGCCGGGGCGCGGTAATGTTTGGCTGCGGCATTCGGTCATTTTGCATGATGAGGGCGGCAGTAGACAGAGAACGGAGGGTCGGTAACTACGGTCTGACCGCTACCTTTGCAGATCTATAATGGAGATAAATGAATGTCAAAGCACTCAAATTGCTATACACATTGTAACCCCTGAAGTAAAATTAAAGTTGCTCTCGTATAATGGAGTAAGCATGTAACGCCATTTATTCAGTAATTAGGCAGTTGTTTTAAAGTCCTTTATTCCCACGTTTGATTCAATAATGTACTAGAGAAGTAGTTATAACACAGATGTATAAAGCCAGTGAACTTTTAGGAATGTTAAAGGATTTGAGTAACGTGCTTCCATGAGATATTTAACTTTGACGGTATAAAATTAGATACAATATATTTTTGAAACAGCAACGTCTCGAGCTGACTTTTCGACACAATGTAAATAAGCCTTTTTCTGACTTTCAGTTCGCTTCTGACTCGAATTGTACAGAGCTCTTGATTTTGTTTGCGAGCTTAGTGCAGAATAAAATATTACTCTGTGAGTTTCGAGAGCTTAAGGGATTGTCATTAGTGTCATGAATTGTTGGATGTTTTATTACATAATAATGAATGAATAATAGTTACATAATAATAAATGAGGAACACATGGTTGTAACTGGCATAATCTTTTGACATCATTGACACAAGTGACATTTAAACCTAAACAGACTATCTCCATCCACGTGTGGAGATAGACTTCTCTCAACGAGCGCTATCGCGTCTTGTCTTTGACTTGTTGTACCACTTTATGCCTATAATCTTTCGTAAATCGTCTTCTCACCTCGGTGAAGAGCGTCTTACAATACATTTGTCAAAAAACACCTCCTTGCAAGTTTAGAATCCGGCTCCATCCAACTGTCTTTTTCAAGTCTTCAGACACCTGTTTGGAGGGTGACCTACAACTCCTTATATCTAGACGTGATTACCACACGATGACAATTTTCTAATCCTTCTATGCAGTTAGATTAGAAATGCCCAATATTGGGTAGGGTGACACCGATTAGGGAGAGTCTATGCCCAGCAGTGGACTTTAAAGGCACATGGATGGTTAAATTATAACTACGGTAAAAAATAATCTCTTTGATTACCTACTCATCCAATATCATGGGATGTCACCGCACTGGCTATGAGCTTCACAAATGACTTTACATATTCGTTGCGTGGACTGAAATTCATTAGCAAATGAAATTACTTATAGTAGGAGAGTCTGTAGACTAAATTGTTTTCGAAAATTCTGCTCCGTTGCGACATTAAGTTGCGTGTTTATATGTATGACTAATCACAAGAAAATTGTTTTTCATATCTTTTTTATACACAATCAGCATAGTCATCTGTTTTTATCGACCTAATATATTATGTATCATTCTTTGATATTTACAATTTTCTTTGATATTTCAATCCTTGTAATAAATGTCAGGCAAATCGGTAAAAACAATTGAATGTTTTGCAATACAATCGAAGATTTAATCACATTTGTTACCGGCTCTTCGACTATAAAATATGCCGTATTGCAAAATGGATAAGTAATATTGTGGCCGTTTAATTGGCATTTAATCTGTCATTTCCAGTGATCCAATTAAAACAGCGATTTGCCATTCAGTTCGCTGATTGAAGTCACTCAAATTTCCCAGCAACAAGCATACCTATAATGTGAAGGTATAAAAAGTATAGTCACATTACCACAAAACTGTACTACAGTTAAATTTTAATAATCGTTACGCATAACTTGCAAAAGAATAAGATAATAAAAATAGCGTAATGATTTAATTTACCTTTGTTAATCAGCAATAAAGTATAATCTTAAAAATGTTAATTTTTTTATTCGAAATAGCAGTCTTTTAACACGGGAATTTCTTTATATGACACATTTTTGATAATGAAAATAATGGACTGTCTTTATTAAAATACAAAATATTGTTTCTGACATGGACTGGTTTATATTACTTATGTGGGAATTCGTTCAAGGCCACAGTCCGACACGCTGACCAATTGAAAATTGCTAAGCTTCACACACTCTAGAGAACAATACGGTAAGTTATAAAATTGCGGGTTTCTTCACGATTTTTGCCTTCACAATAACAGCGAGTGATATGAAACTATAAAACTCACACGTGCCAAGATTTGAACCTAGAACATTCGGAGTGGGGGCTTTAATTTTAAACACTAGATTATCACTCCTAAATCCACATTGGTCTCAATTACATATTAATGAACTTCACGGATCTTTAAAGTGGGAGGCTACAATCTTAATCACTATATTATTAGTGCTATATTCACATTGATCTCAAATATAGATAAACTTCATAACAAACGCGTATAAAGCAAAAATAACACCGCCGAATGTCTTAATTGGAGGAGAGCCCAGGGTATTACGCACCGCCCGCCCGAAAAGTCTTGATTTCGAAGCTTCATACGTACTTTTGTAAGAATATGAATTACATGCTATAACAGAGAAGAAAAAATAAGAGTTCTACATGAAGGTCTTTACCATGTGTAGAATTTACCAATCGGCGCTTGGGCAGCGTGGTGTACTGAGTTTTAACTCCTTAGCAGATACGAAGAGGTTATGCTTGCCATAATAAATAGGTTTATAAATAATTATCAATAAAATTATACAATGTATACTGCCAAAATAATTTCTATTTCATATCCGATTTCTACATAATAAGATAAGTCATTCACATCTGTATGCTTTCACTATGGGTATTACCCTAACAGTAACGCTTACTCAATGATTTTCATTTTACTATAGATACGATTTATCACTAAAATATGTAGGTACATATCTTGCAAAGAGACAACAAAAGGTATTACCGAAGTGGCGTCCTTTTTAAACGACAGTTACTTTTACGCCTTTAGAAATCCAATGTCACAAGTTGTAAAATCAACGTCGAGACAATTCTATGTCCTACGTTCTCCGACACTCACTGTTTACGACGTTGGTTTGCTTTGGAAATATATTTCTATATAACCCTATACAACCTTTAGCGGTACAGTCAGCCGATATTGTGTCGACAGCTTAACACGCCTAGGGCGAAATTGAATTTTCTCAGCAAAGGTTCTTTACCCGGGACTCGAACCAACGAACCGCAGCTTGACCACCCTGTGCGCTTTGATTCAGTGCCAATATTTCGTACCTCTTGTGTTACGGGGGAAAATGTTTATATACATACTTGATAATATCGGCTGGTGACTTATCGTATTGACTGTACAGGGTGTACGTATTTTTATATATTTTAAACTGGAAACAAAACTGTGAGCATTAGTACTTAAAGTGTAATTTATGGAACAAATTTAATTATTATCATTGTTATACTGTCACGCCGGTACCTTACGAGATAGGCAGTGCTAGATATCTCTATCCTTACACACTGCCATGCTCCTTCTATATTTAAAAATCGTCAGATAAAAATATAGATCTCGGTTGAAATAATTTTATTTATAACCTAATTTACTAAATTAAATGATCATAATAGATACTTTAATTATTAAAAAAACCTAACTAGATTTTGACAGTGTACACCTTCGCCTCCTGTGATACTAAGAGAATCAATCTAAACGGTTAATACGTGGATTTCACCGGTGATTATATTGTGTAGATATTAGATATAAGGACGTATAAATATATATACAGTCATCATCATTAATAACTAATAGCACAATAGTTATTAAATAGTAAGTTCATAGTTCCTTCAATAAATTTACACAATAGTTATTAAAATAACTCAATCACGCAATACAGACATTGATGTTCAGACCATAGTCAAGAATTGAAAAGATGCATCTCATAATGAATTCTTGCTAGTTCCATTTCATAAGGACTTTTTACGACTACAAAAACGGTGTCGCTTTCAGACTGTGTGCAAACTATTTAGCATTAGTACTTAAGTACCTCTTCACCCAGCGTTTTTAACACAGCCTCATTAAATCTCGCTGCTGCAGGACACTGCATCCTTGACGCTCATTGTATTGTATTCACTTCCATTGTTTCAAAACACATCACACTACAGTTTTTTATGTCGCATACAAAAGTACTTACGACATCGTCAGTGCTAATTGTAAGCTGAGAGAGATTTAGCTTTTTTTAAGTTTCGTTTATTGTTCCCTTTATAATCTTATAGTTGTCCTAATGTAATTGTTTGATAAATAAACGATTCTGTACAAAAGATAGATAGTGTTGACAATAGAAATCTAGAATCAGATCAGATTTCAAGTTCATATATCAAGTCTTTATAATTTATGAAATGTTAAAAATTTAGCATTAAAATTTATAAATATTTTAAGTTATATTTTCAATACTTATATAATGTTAGAGTTGAACTATGGGTAAGCTAGCAGCTTCAAATGAAAATCGGCGTCTTACTTCCTTGAATATTGTGCATTTGAACAGTAACCAAATACACCCTTCAGTTCAGGGTAAAATTTCCCGAAATATGGGGAGATTTGAAACTCGAGAAACTACTTCATTGCATGTTACTAGAACTTGAGTGGGGATAAACACATGCAATAAAACACAATGGATTTTTTTAAATTGTTTATTTGTCATTTTGTTTCAATGCATTATATATTTAAATAAGTTTCATAACAAAAGTTTTAAAGTATTAAGTATGTATGTATAAATAGCCTTACACTATCATATGACTGTAGGTACTATGACTGAAAATGGTTATTTGTTATGAAGTAGTCGCAGTATTGGTTTTTTTTTTCAAAAGTACATAAGTAAGATAAACATTGTATTACAATGAAATTAGTATATATTGAAAGAGCATGAAATTCATGTTAGCTATTTTTATTGTGGTTTGATCTCAAAGTTGTCTAGCCTGTCCAAGGAAAATTCAACCTTATTCGCAGTTCCAAAAGCGTCATTATTTGAAAAACAACAAGATTAAATACACTCTTATAGTAGTTATTCAAAGAACCAAGTAAATATTTATGACTAAATATTGCCGTTATAAGATTTTATCTAAGCGAAGAAAAGACTATATAGTTCAGAACATTACCTATCTAACCCTCTATTATTATTAATATTTTATAATTTTCTTTTTCATAAATTTTAATATATTCACCAAGCAAATGAATCAGGCTAGAAACTTTGAGACGTATCTATACTTTAATTACTAAGTACAAAAATATTAATTTCAGAATATCTTTCAAAATGAAACTTTCCACATAATCTTCGAAATTAATATATAAAAATAGCCATTAATTAATGTTTTTAGTTCATTTGTACTCCTTTCCATCAGAGCAACTGGCGTATTCATATATATCTGTAGATGACATGTTCTATTAACGTTTAGATTTTCCACTAATTCGCCTTACAATCGGACCGTACTACAATCGTAAAGTAGAACTACAAGTAGATACTACTAAAAGTAGTCGGTCTATGCCGACAAAATATACCTGAGTTAAGCCGGTACATAATTCAATCATGCAGAATTACCAAAAGAAATATTGTGTAATTTGATCTATGAGTAACTATTACGGGTATATAATTTGATTGGCATTCTGATTGAGAGATAGAGTAAATCTATTTATCAATCAATGGTTAAAATGGATAAGTGTGAAAATATTTCTTCTTTACATAACCTAACTGCTGAAAAGTGGGAGTTACTACACACTGCCTACACTTTCGGGAAAATAAAATTGCAATATTATTTTACGAATTTTTTACGAGATAATTCTATACATATATTTTGAACACTTAAAATCATATAAAATATTATTTATTCATACTCGTAATTAGCGTAGACTCGAGTTACCACTGTTACCATTATAGTACGGCTTATGTTTTTCTTATTTACCATTAAACATGTTTGACAATACCTCAAATAATATTAACACATTATAATATTTCAGATTATTATTATTAATATTCTATATTGCTCATTTTTGTACAAAGTTTTCATTAAGTATTGGTGTTCTAATTCACAAATATATATGTATGTATGTATGTATGTATAAATGTATATATAACTACTATTAAATTACATGTGAACAATACAATTTAATATGAAATGATTTTACAATATTTTACAATAATGGTATACCCATAATAGCCGAGGAACTAGGAAACATAATCATAAATACATGTCCATATCATTTACAATCGAAAAACAGTCAAGAACGTACAAATTTACGACTGAGGACCCTAAGAAGTCCCTTTCAAATTGAGCTTAGGTACTTTCTTTGACAGCATTAAATATATGACGCAACCTTTAATAGCTGTATTAACACTAAACAGGTTAAGTACAAAATCGAAAAAGGTGTTAATCTGTAAAATTAATATATTTACATGTCTATATACAAAGCTATCACATATTACAATTTTAATCGTATCAATATATACATTATTGCGTAATTTAATACCTTCCCCATCAGTACCTGAAATGACGATATTTATTAACGTCTTTCACAGAGTCCATTTCCCAAAATGTTCGTTAAACATACACTATGTGAGGTTTCTCAGGCGTCCTGTGGTGAGGTATGGTCTCATAAGCGAACTGTTGATAAATGTGATCTTCACTGTCCTCCTGATAATAAGGATTCTTATCAACACTATGCCACGGAGGATTCAAAGAATGGAAGTTATTGGTTACAGACGAACCAATCATTAAATATCTGTCTACATCTCTCTTATTCTCTTGCTCTCTTCCTCTCGTTGAGTATCCTAAGCCATTACTCAATTTGGACACGTCACCGTTCAACATGACACTAGTCATAACTTGTTTCGACTTGTCACCTTTACACTTCTTCAGAGGTCCCATGAAGTACAAGACACCACCGACGACACTTATAATTATACTCACAGTAAGTACGACTACAGCAACAGCCACCCAGCCGCTTGAGCACCCAAACTCAGATTCCGGAATTTGTACAAACAAAACTCCCTTTAAATTTTTTGGCGCTACACATTTCACTTCTTCATAGTCTATCTTTAGTATGGCACTTGAGTTGTCAGATTTCCTGTTATTTATTTCGCATTCTCTCCCCAATTTCCAAAGCCATAGTAAAGAACAATTACAAACAAAAGGATTACCGGAAATTTCGAGCTCTTGCAATCTGTCGATGGGGAAATGGGAAGCTTCTAATGTTTCTAATGCATTATTTCTTATATAAATATGCGTAAGCTTCGGATTACCGTGGAAAAGTCTTGGGGGCACCTCTTTCACTTTAACATTTTCGTTCATCCATATTTTCTGCAAATTAATATTGTCTACGAAAGCTCTTGAATCAATTTTTTCAAGATCATAAAGTCTGCTCAAGTGTAAGTGTTTTAAGTGGAAAAGGCTTTGAAACGAAAGAGCTGTAATGTTATGAAAAAAGTTTCCACTCAGATACAAATGCGATAAGTTTGATAGTTTAGAGAGAGCTGATGTGGGTACTGAGGTCATATTATTATCGCTTAAATCCAAATGTCGCAGCGAAGGCAAATTATGCAGACCCAATGAATCGATATTATCAATTATATTGTTATTAAGATCCAAGTTTTTCAACTCCTTCAGATAAGGTATTCCATGTTTAGGTACTTGCTGTATTAAATTCTCTGATAGGTCTAAATATTCCAAGTGAATTATAAACAAAATATTCGCTGATGGTATTTCTAATATAGAGTTATTTCGGAGAGACAAAATCTTCAACGATGTCAAGGGCTCAAAAGTATCCGATTCAAAAGTTACAAGCTTATTACTCGATAAATCAAGCCGCTCCAACATTGTTAAGTCTTTAAATGTTTGTTCGTTTATGTCTGATATCTCATTATTCGACAAGTCTAAGTCGATTAGCCTTTTTAATCCAACAAAAGTGTCTTTATCTAGTTTTCTAAGAGCGTTATAGCTCACGTTGAGATGGGTCATCTCCTTGTTGTTGTCAAAATTTTTACTACCTAAGTCTTGTACCTTGTTGTGCGAGATGTCGAGAATTGTAAGTTGAGTGTAAAACCCAAACGTATAGAGAAGATTGTCGATGCTGTTGTGGGTGAGGTTTATGTGGGTGGCTTCTGGGTTGAGTTGAATAGGGACGATTTCTAGGCCGGCGTTGGCGCAGGAGGCGGCGCGAAGGGCATCGTCGCAGGCGCAGCGCGCGGGACAGAGCGTGCGCGCGGCCGCGCCCCACGCCCATGCCACCACAACCACCCACCACCGCCATTTCGCTACGCTGCGTGAGCCCATAACATCTCATGTATACACAACCTTGTATCTGAAATAGAAAAGAAACCTGTTGTTAATGATGGTTGATATTTTACATCACAAAATGTCATATTCGCCGAAAATTTTTAAGATGCTTAATGAAGTCAACGACCAAATTAGACCCAATGGTAAAACTAAACCCCAGTTATACGAACTCTTTATACTCCCTAAAAAGAAAATCTCATCACGGGAGATGAAATCTAGTTCGTTTTCTTTGTAATTTATTGTCGTCATAAAAAGCGGGCACACCCTGCGAGTACAACGCCCTAGACCGCCCGAGAGGAACGCAAAAATATACAACATTATCGCAAGACAAGATCTTAATATAATTTCTGCCGAAAACTGCAGATAACAAATGTGCCTCTCCGCAATTTGTATGAGGGGGAATGGAATTGTTTGATCCAAATTAGACCGATAAGGAACGTGCCGCGTCGACGAATGGCGGTTTCAGCACAAAAAAAACTTTTTTATAACGTAGCATATAACGATGGAAATTCTGCTTTACTGTTTGCTACGCCGTGATATTGTTCTTCATAATTTGCTTTGCAATATGGTCTTGTCGGGAACCTAGTCATTTTCATTACAAACCTACCCAAAACGGGTTCATCTAGCACAAGCCTTAATACTACGTCCGCCGTCTGTGCGCTAGAGGTACTACCCAGGGGGAAATTGCGTGCCTTTATTTATTGTTCGTTGGAACCCACAAGACGAATGTTCCTTGTGAACGGGAAACTAGCTACCGCCGGCTGCGCTAATCCTCCTTCGCTCTAGCAGTTCGTCGGCGACGCAACCAAAACGCTCAACAGCTTAATAAAGGAACGTTCGGTACTTTAAATTAAATGTTCGTCTATACAATTCGACGGAATGTATAATGAATAGCACCGTAACATCTGTTAACGAAGGCGAACGATCTGGAAAGTTTTCACGCGCGGGAATAACTAATTGCGAAGGTTGGAATTCAATTTATGGCTCCTAGTGCGCCTCCAGGGATCACGCCACGCTAAAGTATTAATAATGCAAAACAGTGTCACGGAAAGTTTTTGATTCCGGATGCAAATTAAATAAGGAAACAAAGTCGTGAATCCTTTGCTTGTTTCGACGCTTTGTCACTTGTTGTTGACTTAGCGTCAAATGCTTAACGCGCTATTCGTGGCAGCCAGACCAGACAAGATGGAAGTTTGATATTGAGTTACATCACATCAAATGCCATTAACAAACCTTTTACGGTACACTGTGACATTATACTCTCCAGTATGTAACCAACTTGAAATAGGCACAAATGATTTCTATCCTCATACCTCTATACAGAATTCTTTCTCACAACGTAATTGCACTTCTGCGAAATTGTGTCAACAATTCTCCTAAAGCGCTCGTAATAAAATCTCACTTCATAAACATTATCGTTTATTACAATAGTAGGCGCTAAGACACGGACGGGAAGACGTGAGAAGTCGACCTTCCTGCTATACGATATCCCCGCACACCGTGCTCCTATTACGGATTACTTGAATTACTGAATCCATACATATACGCACATTTGATACACAGATCCCCGTATTATCCCGGATTAATTCCTTACCTTCCAAATGTATTCTACGTCACGATTGAAAAGGTTGCATTGATAACGTTTTTGATTAAGCATTCATCTCGCTGTATTATGCCTTACGGTGTTAATACTGTAATTCAGGATCTTATCAAGCATTTTTATTATCGAGTTATTACTTTTAAGTAAACAAGTACAGTCATTTTCATGTATCTTTTCAATTGAATCATGTAAATATATTCTAAATGTGAAAAAAGAAAAGTTCTCCTCGACTTCAACTCCAAAACTAAATTTTAAAAGTGGTTATATGACCAGCATGTTCGTTTGCCTTTGTAGAGTTTGTGTGCTAGGACTGAAATCGGAATATTATATTCAAAGAAAAGAATAATGTCATTTCATGCTTCTGATATATTCAAGAAATTCGGAAAGTTAAATATTGTATAATTTTGCAAATGGAACGTAAACGAAGCGATACTTATTCTCAATTTGCAATGTATCGCAAAGATAAAAGGCACATTAATGATGTGCTCCGAACTTCTGGCGCTTTCAGGGCAACGATTAACACAGTTATAAGTTTCAATATTATGTTAAGAGTTCCGTGATGGTCTTGGTCGGAACAGCGAGAGACTCGAACAAGGACGGACTTCTGAGTGTGTCTGGGGCGAAAAAACAAAAACCGACTCAAGGTAAATTAGACGTTGATGAAAAGGGGGCGATTTTGAAATGAACTTTTTAAAGAGGGCACTGCAAACATTATGTGTATATGTGTCCAATAATAATGTATTACAAAATTCAAACGCGAGCAAATTGTATTTGTCTATAGATATTTAATTCTGTAGCTAACGAAAGTTAGTTTATTCACTAGTTAAGAGGGTGATAAGAAATTCGAATGTTGTCAGTTTCATAAAATTGGTCTCCTACAATGTAGCCAATATTGAGATATACGCAAAACACTTTTTTGTATTCTATAAACGTGTGCATTTAACTCTGTCTAGCGGTTACTTCAGTATATTAACCGTGAAATCATTTTCGTGACTTCATTAGGATAAAAGTAGATTAGGCATCATGCTACCATCTGGTTACATCAGCAGTCCTGTGTAGCGTCTCTTATTCATACTCTGTGGGGCACGCCCTCCATTTCCGAAGCTAAACTGCTCCAACCGGCAATCTTTTGTCTTTTAATTTCCTGTCCGCCAGAGCGCGCTGCGATCGTGAATTTCGCTTTCGCGAGCTTCGTTAACTTGTATCGGCCTTTGTTGTTGCCTATTGAACTTTTCCATTACCAACGTCATCGATTGAAACCACTAAATTCGACGGAAAATTCGTGTCGCAACCTACGAGCTTCAGTGTGCCGAAATGAGCACAACCTCTCGTTTTAATTCTCCTTCCACTATAAATACAATGTGCTCGAAACAATGTTTTGTTTTTGCCGCTAAATGTAGTGGGTAAGAATTTTTAATATTTTTCCATTCGAATTTTCCGTGAGAAACTTCTTAAAAATGTTATTAGATTTAACCATCTTTATCATTCATAGTACAATACAGTTCATTTGTTCATCTAATCAGTCATGTTACATGTTATTAACTATGCTAATCCGCCATTGTAAAGGACCGCAAAACAATATTTAGCTAAATTGTTAGGATGTATTAAACCGACAAATTTACCTTTAGAAAACGGTCTGGCTAAATACGCAACATCCGACCCAAATGAGCTGTTTCTATAACAACGTTTAGGCCTCTGCCCGTAATTTACTAAATTCAATTTCCAACTAAACTCAATAGGTACCAAAGGCCTCCTTACCTATTAATAACGGCAATGTCATCGACCGTTTAAGTTATTGTCAAAACTATCGGTTTAGATCGGTCTAATTGTAAACCGCAGGGTGATCAGCGAGGCGCCGAACGGCTCCACTAAAGTTATCGCGGTGTTAATACAACTTGAGACATTACTAACACAAAGGACGGTTTACGAGGGGCGCCGAGACAATAAAATCAGTGTAAAAGTCGGCTAACCGCTTCTCTCTCTCCCCAACAAAATATCCCAGCCCTCTCTCTTTTATGAGTCGCTTAAGTCGTACCGCTGCCGTTTTTAAAATAGTACCCGATTTAAGTTCAAAAAGTTTTATGCTTTTATTGAAATAGAATATGGTTCAGTTGGTGTGTTTCCAAAGTATTAAGACTGCGCCAGTGAGCGCTGGACCGTCAATATGTGTGCGTATGTTGTGCTGTATGGTTTGATGTTTGTCAGTAATAGCCTGAGTGATGTCGGCTAGTGAAGGCCATAATGAGAAAACTTGGCCGCCTGAGAACGCCTCCTCGTTTTGGGTAGCGGCAAAAATCCGAGCGGAGCGACTAGCGTGCCAATTTCCAATTCAGAATCCGCCTTCTGAGAAAACAAATGATGACATTCTTCTCCCCGTCACCGAGAAAGGGTGTGTAAATGGAATTAGTTTGCAGAAATTTGCATTCGACTTTAAACAAACTGAAACCACGAATTCAGACCGCCACTTTAGTATATTGTCGGAGTGGCTCTTGCAAGTTTATTTTGTGGAAGTAGTTCGTAAGAAATCTATTTGCATTATTACTGTTTCCAAAGAAGTTTCGCTTTATTTTACACAATTTACATACTTCTGTTACATTACGTTAGACCGTAATACGTAAGTATTATATTGAAAGCAATAATAATTCGGCGTTATAAAATGTTAAAGCACTCACAACGTAATAAAACTTAGTTTCATAAATAAGTCACGCTATGTCCACCTACTTTGATGCGGATAGTTATGTAATCGGCCTTATGGGGCGTTTTTAATTAAGGTATGAAAGTTAAGGCAAATAAACGATGATAGAGTGTCCATACCCTTAGTGGGCAACAAATTTTAATATTAGAGAGCACACCTGCCAATAGTGGCCATTCCGACTGATTTGGCTATTAAATCTGTGTAGGGTGCTTTGCGTCAATTATTGCAAACAGATTTATTAGCTTATAGCTCGGACTTTAAGGATCGGTTTTGACGATTGAACTCCAATATTTACCTTACACTAAAAAGGCAGAACGATTAAAATATCTCTTTCTGAGAAATGTAAAATTTTATGTTGCCTCACTCTTATTGAAGTGAAATATTAATATAAATGCAGTAACAGCTTAAAAAGTAAATAAACGAATTTCGCCGTGCACGATATTTAGTCTTTCTCTGCTGCCTAAATCCACACTACCGAAGATAAATATGACAACTTCGAAGTGGACAAATAAAAACCGCAATCTGTGATCATTTTATTTTTCTTTTAAAAACGTCATGTAGTTATGAGCTTTTCGCTTACAACACAAAAGTGCAACACAATATTTTCTCTCAAATACTCGGAGCAACGCCACGCTTAAAAATATAAAAAGAGTTTTGTAACGAACAAAACGTGTACACAATCCCATTTTCTCTTTCATGGCGATGGAGCGAGTCTTAGTGAATCTGGCGCCTCTATAGGCGCCTTTATAAACGCAATAATGAGGAGTGCTAAGGCGGCATTCAGCTGCGGGGCTAACGAGGGCCGCCGATGAATCGTCCATGAGGCTAACACAAAACTTGCCACTCTTCTACGTAATGGTGCGACGACGGGGCTCCGCGCGTCGCGTCGCCCGGCGTCTCGCTTAATCGCCAAAGGACTTTTAGCGTACACAAACCCGCTATCACTCTGCCTTTCATAGGCTGGATTAGGCACGTCACGATTGAACGCGACGCTGAATAGTATACGAATTTAGGCCAGCGCGGAACGGCGCAGATTAAAAGCATGCTTGTATGGCACTAACTCAATTAAAAACTGTTTGGCACTCGAATGTTTTCGTTTGCTTTAACGAAGCTTCGCTTGCAACGACATTTAACCCTGACGAGTTTTATCAAAGTCTTCGCCCAACATCGCCGTGTACACCGAAACTTTGTTCCGTACCTATAGCTTTATTCAGTCTCAAGAGCTTTCAGGAATAGAAAGTTAGTTCCGCAGGCACCGACCGTCTACGCCGCACGTCCTCGGCTTGCGG
>DWFV01000113.1:0-18251 GCA_018246775.1 Parelbella machaon machaon
CACTAAACACCACCTAGAGGTTGGCTTTGACCTTGGCGGTCTCTAAGCCTTCATCGAAAGCGCCCCCCTCTTGGGTGGTCGAGGGGGGGTTAAATGTCCCATTACCCCAATACCCTATTTATATAGCCTATCGCCAGATGGTTAATGACGATGCATGGAAACTCCTTACACGGTCTCTCCTGAAGTTAAGTCGTCCTCGACGCCAATCTCTTGGGTTCCACTGCTGGAGTGGTTGGTGGGCCTACATCTACGTCGTCACCAAGTAAGGGCATGGATAAATTACCCGTAGGATCGACCTCAGTTGGCATAGTCTCCTCTTCATTGTTAGTTTCAACTAAAACAAAGGAACCTTATCGATTATCGACAATTCAGAGAAGCGAGTTAAAAACATTCATCCTAACAGACCAATCAATCTATCTTCAGTCAATCAATTCATTCATCGTTTTTTTATATATCACACATACGTCTTTTTCAAAAGAATAAAACAATAATACAAATCGTATTCTTATTATCCATAAGACCTTTGTACTCGTACTTCAGTCTTGATAATTGACTTCATAATGTTCTGTACAATAATCCTGTAATATGGCCCCAGGCCCACTTGTACGAAGACCGTATGAGCGCATTCCACGCGCAGACTGTAGTCAAACGTGTGAAGCTTCCCGACACACAGACCGTATTCAAGCTTGTCGAGGCTTCCCAATACGCTAACCGTAATCACACTTATTGAGGCATCTTAACCTGCAGAGCGAATCATACAAGTGAAGAATACAAAGAGAGTAATCATCCGTGGTTCACCCTACTCGGGCTTACACAGGAATTCGTATAGCAAACATTTATTCCTCCGTGGTTCACCACGAGGGCTTACACGGGAACTCGTATAGCAAATAATTATTCATCCGTGCTTCACCATAGAGGCTTACACGGAAATTTGTTTGACTTTGAACATATAAAATTCACTTACTCTCAAAAAATGCGGCACACGTCTCTGGGCTCCACTCACCCCGCCACGGCCCCATATACTGCGCAGCAGCTTGCGTAGTTTTACCGTACCATACCATACTTTGCAGTTATGGATAAAGAGCAAAACCAAAAATGGATATGCCCCATGTGCAGCAGTCAAATGCGTAAAACCGATAATACAAACACGCCCATCCATGCTAAACAGCAACCACTCACACGAGTTGACAACGGCTCTGGGTCGAACTTATCGGACTCTGAAAATGTGACATTACGTAATAAAAACCTTACAACGTCAATCCCTATTGATTTAACTTTTTTGGACGTAATCAGAACTGAGATACAAACTTCAATATAAAAAACAATTAAAACTTCGATCGATTTTTACTTAACGAAAGAATTTGCTGAGATAAGGAAAGAATTAAGTGCTTTGCAAGATGTAAAAACGCACTACAATATTTTACTTGTGAACTCGATCGTCTACAATCTATTCTTAATAACTCTGAGGACAGAATAGAATCCTTATCAAAAGAAAACATTTACCTCCATGACAAAGTCGAATACATGTCCCAAAGGCTGAATATCCTCGAACAACACTCGAGAGAGACGAATACTGAAATTAACGGTCTGCCAGAAAATTAGTCTGAGAACCTAGTAACTATAGTAACGAAGATATGTACGATAACCTCCGCACCTCTGCAAAATACCGATATCATAACTTGCAGCCGGGTAAGAAAGTTGTCTGATTGAAACAATAGACCTCATGCCGTTATTGTAAAGCTTCCTTCCACAACAGTCAAAGACGTCATTCCTAACGACTGTACACAAATTTAATAAAAACAACCCCACAAACAAGCTTAATTCAGATCATCTTGGTTATGAAAGTAATAAATCACCAGTATACATCTCTGAACACTTGGCCCCATTTTATAAAGCGTTGCATGCTCGTACTAGACTTGTTGCGCGCGAAAGGGACTATAAATATACATGGATTCGAAATGGACGCATTTTTATCCGCACGAACGAACAATCACCAGCTAAGCTGATTAAAAATTATGATTCGCTGAAGGATGCTTGACCATTCTCCTGGAACCCGCACCTTAAGAGCTTGTTCGGCGAAATGTGGCCTTAAGATATATTACCAGAATTTTAGGGAACTCAAAACTAAAACCAATGAGTTTAGACTTGCAGTGCTCTCCTCACATTATGACGTTATAGTCGGATCCGAGACATGGCTTGTCGACAGTGTCCAGGACAACGAAATTTTCAGCCACATATACAATGTTTACAGACGTGATCGCTGTTCAACTTTATCATCTGGCAAGTCAGGTGGCGGTGTCCTAATTGCTGTTTTAAAAAATCATCCTTCCAGAAGAATAAAACACTTTGAGAGCACTGCGGAGGACTTGTGGGTATCAGTAAAAATTCCAAGAAGCAACAATGGTGAATGTGAAACTTCATTTGGTGCCATATACTTACCACCTCCGGTAACAAATGCTTCTCTAGATTTCATTTTAGGAAATTATAGCTCAGTGATGCAGTCCACCTCTATGAACACCATAATTCTAGGAGACTTTAATTTGGGGTTTATCCAGTGGGTTAGGAAAGCAGATACACAAAAACGAACTTCTCTTAACAATAATAGTCGCCTAGGATTTTCTTTTATAGACTTTACGGCACTTAACGATTTCTCGCAATTTAATAATATAATAGTAATAATAGAATTCTTGATTTAGTGCTCGGTAATTTTGATGATATCTCAGTGCGTGAAAACGTATGCCCCCCTCAGTAAAGTTGATGCACACCATCTGGCCCTGGATGTGGGGATACATATAAGCACATCTCCACTCATAAAAGCTAGGCAATTTGCAACCCATAACTACATTAAAGCAGATTATTCCATTGTAAACGAAGAGCTAAAGAAAATAGACTGGTAATCGCAATTATCAGGCGTATCTGATGTCAATGCTGCTGTTTCCAAGTTTTACGATATCTTATACTCTATATTTAATTTAACAGTTTCAAAAACAAAAAATCGTAATTTAAAAAATCCTATTTAGTTCACAAGAAATCTGAAAGCTTTAATTACAGAAAGAGACAAACTTCATAAAAGATATCGCCTATATAACAAGCCTAAAGACAAACTTGAATTAAAATTATCAAATAAACGTGTGGAAACTTTTATGTTACATTGTTATACAGAATACGTTCATAATATGGAACTATCTATTAATAAAAACCCCAAAAAATTTTGGTCCTTTGTAAAACAATTTAGAGGTGGATCATCCGAATTGCCGTGTGTCATGAATCTTAAAAATAAAGTTGCTCAGACGGGTGATGATATCTGTAACCTGTTTGCTGCTCACTTCTCCTCCATGTACTCTCCTGCAGATCACTCTTCAAGTCAATCCTTGTCTCATCGTTTCCCACAGTTTTCCCTCTGCAGTATAATGTCTTTAATGAAAGTGACGTTGAGAAGTTTCTTTCTTTTTAAAATGCTGAAATAGGCTCGCGTTTGGCTGCAATCTCACCTGATGGAAAGCGAGATGCAGCCTAGGATGTAGCACGCTCGCCTAGAAAGTGCCAATTCACTCTTGTCTTGAATAATTCCAGGCTGTAAGAATCGGGAAAGATGGACGCCGGCAGAGTTCCACTCTTTGGCAGTTTGTAGCAGAAACGACTTAGCGAATCGGTTTGTCCTGCTTACATGAGTGTCCACGAGATGCGGATGGTAACCCGTGTTTTCATCTTTAATCGTTTTAAAGTTATAATTTACACATACACACGTATGTATATAAAATTGTCTTACTTTGTGTAATACTACAGAGGAGATAAGAAAGTAATTAAAATATTAGCTTCATAATATTATATTATCTGTAATGATATACTCTCATGATTCAATTATTGATAACATGAGGCAATGCGAGCTAAACTCTATTGTGTGCAATTTTTTATACACTTTCAAATAAGTAGGTAACTTCATTTAATAGGTGTAATTAATATCTCAAAAATTGATATTTTGTGATTGTACTGTACAAATGATTCTTATTTCGTGTTGTCTGCTTTAGCTTCGTTCTTGATGTCCTCGTATGATGTTTGGTTCTGTAATAAAGAAAAGCTTTAATTCCAAATTTTAATATTTATAGCCCGGAATGTAATTAGCGCCATCTGTTGTCATAATAAGAAGCATAAATATAATTCCTTTTTACTATTCTGTTGTCATGCCAAATCCGTAACTAGGTAGGTAGATAGCGGCAAAGCCAAATATCTGTATCCTTACTGACCAGATGTGACATTCATCACTCTTGATGCACGCAAAACTAACCGGTACAAAATTATTTTTAAACAATTGTGTTTAATGTTTTTTATGACTGGTTTAATTACATATATATGTAGTTTTATTGTTTCTTTGCAAGGAAAAGGCCTTACGCTCCACATGTCGTCATCCCATGTTGGAAAAAGTTTCTTGAAGACACTAGGTTCCCTGCCCTGCTTTACGGCCACTACCACAGCTGACTCCACGGTCCGGTCTAGGCCATCATCTTCTATGTACTCCTGACATCAAAATTCATTGAATTAAAACAGAGACAATTTGTATGACTTATAATGAGCAACTATTATTATACATAAATTGATATTATAATTTAAAACGAATAATTGAAACTTCCGAATTCCAAAAAAAGAGACGCGAATTTGCAAAATTTATTATTGCCATGCGCATCTGCGCTTTCCATCAAGAGATCGTGGCCAAATGCTAGTATCCCTACTAATATTATAAATGGGAATGCAAGTTTGTTTGTTACGCTTTCACGCGAAAACTACTTAACTGATCATCATGAAACTTTGTACACATATTCTTGGAGGTATTAGAAGTAACATAGGATACTTTTTAAGAAAAAAAAATTTTTTTTTTTGAAAGAAAAAAAAAATATTTGTCAAAAAATCTCAAAATCTAGATTTTTCAACGCCATAAAAATAAATATAAAATAAAAATACAAAATTACAAAATAAAATGTATGTATGTACCTTATTGATACGCAAATAAAGAATAAAGAAAAAAAATACAGTAATACATAGATATAAATATACAAAAATACAATAGACCAAAATACAAAAATACACAATACAAAAATACGAAATACAAAATTACATTAACACAATAATACAAGAACACGATAATACAAAAGAGTAAGTCAACGGGAATATTTTGAAGTTGGCTATGTTTTACTTTTCTGTTGTTAATCATTGAACTATTTGAAAAACAATCGTTAGTAGTAAATATAACGAAATTCAAAGGAAATTTCTTCAAGTAAAATCAAAAGGAAATCCTTCGATTTGTGACATAATTAAAAGGAAAATTATTATACCAGTTTAGTAGGCTTTGCAAATTTACGAGTCAATCAACTTATAAAATGTATATCCAATAAAGTAAACTTATAAAATAAAAATAAAAAATTGTAATTGAATTAGCCAACATTCCGAATTTCTGCGGATGAAGTCGCGGGTAATAGCTATCGCCGAGTGCGCGACTCGATAAATTACAATAACCCCATTTTAAATTTTTTTTTTTACTATTATGTAAAAAAAAATATTTATTTAAAATGATCTGTCACGAAACTTAATATGGCAGACCAGATTCCACGTGAGCGAAGCCGCGGGCAAAAGCTAGTACAGAATAATTATGACTTTATAACATTAATTTATTTTTTTTATTTGTGGATATTACGCAATAATTATTATTGCAGTGTAGTCGAAACATTTAGTTTTCGACGTCCACTTATATAATTTAAACAGTTTTGTGTAAATATTCCGGCTAATAGTCAATGTCGGCGATACCAAGTCGTTTTTACGAGCGTTTAAGTAGCTGTTAAGAACCAATTAGTATTATCGAAGATCCTTTTTCATGTTTAAACGGTTCGTTAAATTCGTAAACTCAGTGCCGATTCAAAGGAACATCGATTCTGTTTATCGGACCGAGGAAATTTTTAAACAATAAGATTTCGTTCCTTTTTCAATATCAAGCGTGACCACTTACAATCATAATTATATCGTACTTTGTATATAACAATACCGGTAGTTATACAAAACGGTATTTGACAGTTGTCCAGTTAGCATTTTGTAACTGTATGAATCGTGTTTCTTTTTTGTGCTTCTAACTTTTCGATCTCGGTTACTTTTATAATAAAAATACAATGTCGAAATCGTGTTGGAAAAATGAAGAATTGTACCTACTATGTTAATGTAAGGAGAAATGAGAATTCTTATTCTCTTATAACGGAAAACATTACGAGAATAGTACTTTAGTTCTATGTTCATACTGGCTAAATTGTAAATTAGGCGGTATTGCATGACGAGTAAAAATATTTAAATTTCGAACAGATTTTTAAAACTACTTGTACAGTGGCGGAGGGTCGGTGTAGTTAATGACGGGGGAAGGACAATGAGACTGCGGAAGCCCGGCTATGTCCGCCGGATGTCGGCCCACCGTCGATCATACGCTTAAATTACGGCTACGAATACTCGACAGCCAGTGGATTAAAAAAAACAGCAAAAATTTTAATACGAGCGACCTGACATGAATATAAAATGGGTTACTTATATAATATTACGTATCTTGCTATGAAGTTTTATATATAACGAAATGCTATATTAGAATGAAACTGATTACAGTAGGTACCTACTCTTCAGTTTAAACATTTTTTTGAGACGAAACGTGAGCCTGGCTGGTTATAAGTACTGACTACATGAAGTAATAACACCGTCTCAACACGTCTTGTAATAAGAATTACGTCAAACAAAATTTGAATATAACTGTATCATACTTAGCAGTGCGCGGCCGGGGTCAATCCTCGCGAACAATTTGAGTTAGATATCCACGGCCTTCACACGAAATGTAACAAAAAGACAGACGTCTGAAACGCTTTCCCACGGACCGAACAATTACTTCTTAATTTCATCTGTTGCCTAAAACTTGTAACGTGTTTATATGCAAGTTCGACAGCTTAAGGCGTCTGGCAGTGCTGGCAGGCAATAGACATTGTTTATGGCGCCTTTGCCATATACCGCCTACATAATAAACGGGGAGTTTGTCTGTCGTGTGCCGGTTTTGTAATGGACACGTAGGAAACGCACCTTTGGGATAAAGTTGGTTTAAAACAACATTCTCACGTTCCATATCTATTGTAAACACTGAACGTCAGGGGACGCCCGTTACGTTTCGTATACTGCCTCCATTGTTCTATTCTAAACGCTTGTGAATTGTAAACAACATGAAAGTCAGATCGTCAGTCATTCATTGAAACCGTTTTTTCATTCGTCTAACAGATCTGGTACATTCTTTAAATAGTTTCTTGAAGTTGTGAATGAATTCACCATCGTACAGTCTCGTCACGTTCGATCCACGACCGGTTAGTTTATTCAATTCACTCATACATTAACCGTCATAGAGTATGTTTCGTCAAATGAATGAATGATGCAGATAGTTTAAATCATATTTTTAAAGTTTTTTTTTTATTACCTAAGGTTTTTATTTTTTATTTTGGATTTAGAACTTTAGATATTTTCCTGTTTTATTTTGAATTACTAAATATTTTTTTTATCAATGTACGTAACATCTCCGCTGTGTCTCATGGTAGGCAGAGGAGTGACGACTCAACAATTACAATTAAGTCCTACTATGGAATAGGGAATGAGGCTATTATCATTTGCCATACACCGTCAGAGTGCAAATCCAAATTCCGCGTTACTACCAGGAATTTCAAGTTAGAAAAACCCAATAGCAGCCAACACCGGAATTCTTCTTTGGAATTGTTTCTACGTTTGTTTATTTTACTACTTACTACGTATATTAACAACAATTGCAAGTAGGTACTGTTCATAAGACTTTCGTTCCTAAGAGCTCCAGTCGGAACGGAATTTATAATAGTGCATGTTTTAACAATAATTGTAAGGTTTATAAAAAATTAAATTCGACGGCTATTTAAATATCTACATTAATTACAAAAGTGACAATAAAAATATATCTTATGAACTTCAACCCCCCCTCCCTTCCGCCCCTTGGTGCCCCTGTTTAATGCATATTTGTAATTACAATTTCAGACGCTTATACTGTACGGAGCCTTGACTGCTGCATTTTTAACCCGGAAATATATCGAATGTGGCCCATACGGCTTTATATGTGAAGGATCATCCAGGTTGAGGCTCTGCGAAGGGGACAATCTTTTTGGTCCCGCCTTTAACTGTCCCTCTAACACTATCTGCAATGAAGACTCGAGTGATGTTTGCGATAACTCCGTCAATTACATTGATCCAGCACTAACCCGAACTTTGCGTTGCCACCGAAACGAAAGGATCGCAGATCCAAGCGTACCCGGATGTAAAGGATACATAATGTGTATACCTAACAAGAACCGTTTTCAGGGTATCAAATTCAAATGCGCCGGTGACACCGTTTTCAATGGGTTTACTCGTACCTGCTCCGCTCCGCACGTTTATAAGTGCCCGCTAAGCAACACTACGACTAGTACCAAACTTTTCAATGGAGATATCGACAGGATGGATGTAAGTAAGCACTCTGGGACAGACCATATATCATCGCCTGGTAATCGCAATCGACCTATAGACTGTAAAAGCTACAAATTTGCCGTTACACGAAGTAAGAGCCCCGTCCGCGCTACCTACTTCTGTCCGCCGCGCCCTGTCACCGGCGAGTCAACCGTTCGATGCACGGTATTCTCGAATGAATTTTGCATAACTCTGGAAAGAGACGACCAGGACCAATTCGTTAATGGTGTTGGAGCAGCGTATCGAAGACCAAGAACGAACAAATAAAAAGGAAAAAAATTTTTTTTTTGTGAAACGGTCCTTGTGGAAAATAAAATATTTCTAACTGAAATTTTTTTTTTTTCTTAAATATATAAAGTAAATTCATACAGGTTCAAACGATTTCACACAAATTCAAATAATTACCTGACCGATTTTCTATGGAAAATTATTATTTGATGTAGTCCGATGTTTTCATATTTTAAACAGGATTAAATTACAAGGTTACAATGTGCTTTGAATTAATTAGAGATGACAAATTTTTTTTTAAAAGTAGCGTTAAGTTACACTAAGCTTAGAATAGGAAATAAAACCGAACAGTTATTCTAATTTGGTGTAATCCAACATAAATACTATTCGGGTAAGGTACCTAATGAATATGATTATAACTGAGGTACTTTGTAATTAAATTATATCTAAAGGATTATTTTCGAGCAAAAGAAAAAATATGATTATAGATGTATTGAAAGTTAAGACGGTCCGTGAGTTAAGCCGGTAAATATATGTATAATCATGTCTATAAATACTCACAAAACATTTAATAGTAAAAAAGAAAAAATATAACTATGTACAGCGATATTTATTAAATAAAATAAATTAGATTTCATATTATTAATTTACAAGTATGTATTATTAGATGCAAATACATTTTTATAACAGTTACGCGCATTCGTAACTGTCATCCTTTACACACTTTTTCTTTTCCCGGTGAAATACTTCATCGGAATCGCACTTCTTATTTCTACGTCTGAACACAGACTTGGAGTTTTTGGTGCATATGTAGTATTTTCTACAATCGTGTGGGTCCCAAAACTTGCCTTCATCTTTACAGATATTGTTTTCGACTAATTCAGCCTGTTTCGTTTCTTTCGATTTTCGCTCAACTGTACTCTGATCACTTGCTTTATTAGACTCATTATCGATAGATATTGAGGAAATTTGTGGTTGCATTTGTTTATCGCTGACACATCTAACAGTCGTTTTATTTAAGTGGTATCCACCCTGACACTGAAACTGAAATCGTACGTAGGCGTTTTTATTTTTAACACAAATGTAATAAATATGATTTTTTAATACATCACCGAATCTTCCTTCTTGAATGCAACGAAACTGATTATTTATTAGGCAATGCGACAAATTCTTTGTACATTGCTTTTTTATTTCGCTAAAAACTGTATTAACTGGACATTCGCCAAGTATCGGTTGATTCTTACCGATACATATATAAAACTTTCTGCAATCGTTTTTATTAGCATACCTAGCTCGAAATCTATTCCTGCAGGTAAATTGAACATTATTAGCATAAACGTTAGCCTCTTTTTTGTCTCTCGGTGACTTTCCCATTAACTCTGCTGTAACAGAATATGGCAATTCGATAGCGGTTATATGTTTTGATAAATGTCCGTGGCTTTTATTAGCATTTTGCAACACATCTTTCGCATTGTTATCAAATATCTTTTTGTCCTTATCTGTAAAATTTCCAAAAGACGGAGCCTCGGTATTACGTACTTGTATGTTCTTTTGTTCAAAGTTGGATACTGTATCCGAAGATTTAATAGAAAATTTATTCACAAGTTCAAAATTTTGTGACAATATTGGACGTTGTACACGAGACTGTTCTTTTTCTGTGTTTGATAAATTATAAACCGTAAAATTGGCTTTTACATTGTCATATGAATCCATATTATTCGCATTATTGACATTTGTATTTTCTGCATCTCTTATTACTGTTTGTGAGTTCGTGGGCGCTACACCCACGTAAATAGTAGCCACCTGAATAAATTTGTCTTTTAACTTTGGTGTTGATGATTCAAAACTGACGTTCCGAATAAATGATGCGTTAATGGTAGAAGGACTAGCTGTAGAAATTGTGTTAACATATTCTGCTTTAAGGCCTGTGTTGGACGAAGAAGTATTATTATTTTCTAACATAGTGATTTCACTTACAAAATTTGGTAGGTCACCATCAAGTCGTGCAGCTTTTGTTGCGCTAGTTAAATAAACATGAGGTATAACATTTCTTATATTATTTTTACCTTCCAATGGTTGTTCTGTACTACTAAGTATCAGAGGTTTCTCAATCACATTATCTTTTATGTACATATGATGTGTTTTAGTACTTCCTGACAATGATTTATATTTGTACATGTCCGATCTTTCTAAAATTTCGACGTTAGTGGATATATCGGTGGTGAACATTTCCTGAAGTCTTTCATTAGTAGGTGTTGACGGCAAATCATATTTTGTATAAGTTGCATAAACGTCATCTACTTTATTAGTAAATATTTCGAAGTTTGCTAGTATTTTAGTATCTGTATTTACTTCTAATTCATTTTGGTACGTCGACGATTCCGGTTTGTATACTTTGGTATATAAATCGGTATTCCCTACATACCTATTGTTTTCAGAAGTCGATGATATTTGGTCACTAATATTGCTGAACGAATGATTGTTAGGCAATCTACTCAGTATAGTTGTAACGGTAGTAGAATCAGAAAAATTTGCGTTACCTTGTAGCAAATCCTTAGGTGTGTGTGTAATAGAATAACCTTTGGATATCTTAATAGAATCTGTGTTGTTGCGTGGATCATAATACTCATGCATTGTAACATTATCTTGAAGTTTCCTATTAAAGCGAACGGTATATCTAATTGTATTTTCAGTATGTCTTTCTGCATTTACGTCATTTTGTTTTAGTATCGGAATATAAGGAAAAACTCTTTCAGTTACAATATTTGATAAAATATCTAAACTCTCACTATCGGCCTGCAAAGTCGTTAAACTAGGAGATGTGGGAACGTCATTATGTCTACCTTTACTAGTTAAGGTGAAGTTTTCTTTTGCATTATTTAGTAAATCCACTGAGATACCAAAGCTTTTACTAGCATATATTGATGTCGGTGCTGGTGTACTTAAGAAATAATCTTTCTTCGTAAGTACATCTGCAGTTCTATAATGGTCATTTATAGTTACAGCACTTTTGAATGATTCGAGCTTTTCATTGTTCTCGTTATTTATTTTACCAGCGTTATTATTTACAGTCGTTACAATAGATTCTGATGATAATGTAGCAGATAATTTACTTTTAAATAAATTATATATTTCAGTGGTAGACATTTCCGCTAGTGTTTTATCTTGAACTTTCATTATGTTGTATGATGTAGAATTTGGATGAATTGTTGGATCAGTAGCTAATTGTTCTGGTTTAGTTGTATAAGATGCAGTAACAGATGTTTTCGTTAAATTTATATTCATATTAAGTTTATCAGTCATCGGCGTATTAACATTTTGTACAGAATTTTTATTTATTACGTAAATTATATTCTCATTTACATCATTAATAAAAGAATTGATCTCCGGGTTAATATTAACTGGGGTAACACTATCAGTTGCTGAATTTTCAGCGACCAAGATTGGTTTAAATGTTGATAAGTTACCTTTAGACAAACTGCCGGTACTAGAAAAATTCAAATTGTCAATTCCGGCGATATCTATTTGTGCCTTTGACAATGTATTTATATTAATATTCTCGGAAGCTTTGAATTCTTCGGGTACAACTGTAAAGTCCAATTTAAAATTTTCAGATGTTGGAAAAATTGTCGTCAATAATTCAGAACCTGTTGACATCACATATAATTTTTCTTTATCTAGATCAGAAATAGGTATTTTATCCTTAAATGAATTATAATAACTATCTTTTATATCTATAAGATTATTAGGCAATATTGTAGTTTGTTGTAATAGTTCACCCTTTGTATTACTTTTCGGTATTTTGCCGAAAGTTTCTTTTGTTGAATTCATTTGGACGGATACTTCATCTTGCATAAAAAACGTTACATCCTCTGTGAGAGTAGTACTCTGTGTCACTACGTTTTCCGTTATATCCTCTCGCGTTAGTTGAGCCTTTGCGATTAAATAAGGAATTGTGGAAGTAACTTCTATTTTATTAATACGTTCGGTTGCTTTCACTGACCTTGTATCATCTCTTGTAGATTTGTTTACCGGTTTTATAGTAGTTAATGTATATCCAAATATCAAATTATCATTACTTAACCTGGTTGTATCGTTATTGGTAGGACTAGTATCTATAGATATAGAATTTTGATGAACTGTTGTCACAATGGGTATTTGCTCTGATTCTGTTGTATAAGATGCAGTAAGAGATGTTCTCGTTAAATTCATATTTATGTAAGAATTATCACTCCCTAACTTATCCATTTTTTGAACAGAATTTTGACTTTTCACCGAAATTATATTCTCATTTACATCATTCGTAATAGAATTATTCTCCTGTTTTATATTCAATGGGGTAATACTATCAGTTGCAGAATTTGCAGTAACAAAGTTTGGGCCAAATTGGGATAAATTAGTTTTAGCAAAAATGTCTGTATTAGACAATTTTAAATCTTCAATCCCGGCGATGGCAATACCTATTTGTCTCTGTGACAAAGTATATGTATTCTCGGAATCTTTGGTTTCTTGAGGTATATTTTTAATTTTTATTTTTATACTATCGGCATTATCGGTATTATTAGGCAATTTTGTAGTTTGTTGTAATAGTTCCATTTTTGTATTATTTTTCGTTATTTTTCCTAACATATCTGTTGCTGAATTCATTTTGTGGGGTATTTGATCTTGCGTGAAGGGCGTTGTATCCTCTATCAGAGTAGTACTCTGTACTTCTGATTTTTCCGTTTTTTCCTCTTTCGTTACTTGCTCCTTGTTGATTAAGTAAGGAATTGTAGAAGTATCTTCTATTTCATTAATATGTTCGGTTGCTTTCATTGACCTTATATCAACTGCTATAGAATTGATTACTGGCTTCAAAGTTGTTAAGGAATTTTCAAATAATAAATGTTCATTGCTTAACGTGGTTGCATCATTAGTGGTAAGGCTACCATCTGAAAGCGGCACATTTAATGTATTTTCATTGTAGGTCAGTGTTGGAACAATTTCTGTAGTATTAGCGACAGTCCTTTCAGTTAATATATTTTGTTTTTTTGGATCCGAAACGCGCTCATTTGCCCTTGTTGAATTTTCCATTCTTAAAATAGGTTTTTCAAAATCTGTATTTCTTCTTATTGTTGGATAAGCATATTGTGTTAAAGTTGTTTTTATAGTAGTGGTCTGCTGCATTAATAAGTTCTCCGCATTAGTAACGTCATTACTCGAAAATTTCATACTTTTAGTGCTTGACTCCTCAATAATATTTTCTTTATTCAGTGTCTCCATTGTTATTGGAGAGGTTATATCATTAAACGAGGTTAATATTTCTGTATTGACAATATTACTTGAATTCAAAACGTTTTGAGAATCCAAGGTAGTAAAAGCTGAAATTTCTGATACTGTTTTCTTATCATATAATGTAGTATCTGATAATTTCATAAAAGTATCAGTTTCATTCAAATTTTCTGCTTCTTTAATTCCTAAAATGTGTGGAGTACTAGTTCCATTTATTAAGTTAATTGTTTTTCCGTCTATGACTTTTGGGTTTATATCTTTTGGTTTTTCATGAAACGGCATCATTTCATTTTCTTGAAACAACTCTTTATCTTTTAGTTCTTTTAATAAAGTAACAACATCACTAGTATTTTGAAAACGAATTAAAGGAGGTTTTAATAACTTTTCTTCTACGTATGTTTCGGACGTGGTAACTGAATTATTTAAATACGTTGCTCTTGTTGATGCCAAATTATTAAAAAATATATCTGTTATTTTTATAGTTGTTCCTGGGTTTTGGGTTGGCTTCTCAGTTACAAAATTTGTTTGTGTTGTTACACTTACTGTATTCAAATATTTACTTAATAATAATCTTGTGTCACTTGTTTCTCGGAAAGGAGAAATCGTAGTTAATTGTTCATTTAATTCGAAATTATTCGTTTCGTCACCTAGTCCAGTGGTAGACTCTGTGGTGGTCGGCAGTTCATATTCGCATTCAAAACGGTTATTTCCTCGGCATACTGTTTTTGAAGGACATCTGATGACAAATTCATCAACAGTTTTCGATATTCCAGCGCCAAAATCTACACATATCATAAAATGTGTTGAATTAAGACAATGGAAAGGCTTGCCCCCGCAATCGATAGTCATTGCTGTAGATGTTTGAAAATAAATAAGCACCTGTAAAAAATTTAGGATAATCTTAATGTTAGCTTTAAGTCTGCTCAATATTTAAAATATTCATTCTACGGAGAAAAAACGAGGTTATTCAATTCGTGATTATTATATTATCACGTCAAATCTCTTATAGGATAGACAGAGAAAACCAGTGTCAAATGTACCTATTCTTATTGACCTGACGTGCTTCGTTATCTTCACATATTAAGCAAGCAATATTCAAGCCGCTTATCCGACGTAAGGACCTCATCTCGTCCGCGCTTATTCTACTTTCATGCTTCTTCCTTATGTACTAAACTTTCGCTTCGATACAGTTGTGGTGTAGTAAGCATCGAGTTGTGTACGACCAACATAACTCGTTGGCTCTAAGGTTGTTCGTAACATACTCGAAGTTCCATTCATACTATTCTCTATATTCCCTACATTTAATCATCTCTTTGCATCAACAGCGTGCCAACCATGCCAGCTAAAAGCACATGCAAAATAAACCAACTCATTCACATGTTCCAGGGCTACACCATGTTTTTTAATTTCTTATTTTTCACTCTTGGAACAATTGTACACACGGCCATGTAACCCGAAAATACACAGACCCTACCGTAGGGTCACCCAGCTAACTGATAACGATACAGACGCAATTATACAGATATACTCATTTACAGTCATACACATAAGTATTACTCGTGTTCATCACACAAATCAAACCCGTAATTCCCATGTTTAAGTGAGTGATTCTAGCCACTGGACCAACAGGACAATTAATTTCAATAGCATTTTCCTACCCAATTCTTTGTCTCGTTATTTTTCTATAGCGTTTATTTTTGATCACTTGTGTACTTTAACTCAAGTCATATTATTTTCTGGATAAGCGCCTCCCACAAATTATTTATGTTGAGAACAAAAATTATAATACGAAACTTGTAATTCTCCACATCGTATATACAAGTGACTCAAGAGCTCCTTATTGTAATGCACATATGAAAACTATACAAAATTCACATTCAAGTACATATATGTAAATTTGACTTACCACAATATATGATAATATATGACATATTTTCTTCTTCCTAGAAGCCATTGCCACATTTCAATTTGTTTTCTTGTCTATCGTAACGGTCACAGTCACTTTACTAAGTCATACGTCAGTTCAATTATACAGCATTATCAAGAATAGTGCCTTCTTCCAGATTTGATATGATTTCAACAGGCACATAAGGCATTTGTTAGCACAGTGGCATCTTATTTACATTACACATTGCCACAGTTTAGATTAGAACGACGTTAAACAAATATACCTGACAGTGTATTTCCTCCGGACTCACATGTTTTTCAGTGAAAATTACCTGTATAAGTCTACGTACAATTAAGGTTGTAACCTTAGGACAATTTAAAGTTTTCAAATAAAATACAATATTTTAATTAACATCTTATTCTAATCAACATAAAATGAATTTCATTTCTATCAGCCTATGAATCAGAGTACCTACATATTTCTTTTAAATATGATTAGGTGTAGAACGAAAATATGCCAAACAATCTTTTGAAGCTATTACCTATTACGTGAAGCTGTGCAGAAGAATAGCGATAAGTAAGACAAAATAACAATCTTGATCCGACTGAAATGAGATTACATTTCTGATAGCCTTAAACCTAAGTCGTTACATACGTAACATTTTACAAACGTAAATCATATAGGTATACAATACATAATCAATAATCTCCAAGATTACGGATATCTTGATTGATATGACTTTGATTGAAAATTTTTCAATGACTTTGACTGTATTTATTGCAATAAATATCGTGGACTCAGAAAAATCACGTACCTACTTTTATTTTCTTTTATCTGAAATAAAACTTTTACGTGTCATTGCAGAAAATGGAAGTAAATTCCTATTTCCTGTAAAGCACTTATTTGATGAACAATTTGTCGATTTCTTCATGTATGTATATATGTTTGTGTTTCCCCAGTTTCCGTCCATGAGTCAATGTTTAATATACATAAGATAAGAGATCATTGGATTGTTAACTGCAGAAACGCGTAATCAACACTTGTTATGATATGATGACCCACTTTCCAGGTAAATCTACAGAATAAATGACTAAAGGCAAAACAATTTAGCAACGAGATTCATATTATGTAAATTATTAGAAAATAATTGAAATGAAACCTACATAATTTCAATCATTATTGTTTCTCAAAACTAATTAGCTAGTCACGATAACTACTTATTATAAATATTAATTATAACCAAGTAGTGTTAAAACTTGACTGTCCTCTACGATATAATATGTGCCCAGAATTATAATAAAGTCCTTCAATGACTAATATGATGTACGTTCTACATACGTTCCACATAGCACCGTCAGGGTTATATGTAGACGTTGATAGGTGTCACATAGTGGATGTGAAGGCAATAATTAAATAATCAAAACAAGTGTGTAAGATAAATTTTATTGCATTAAATAGTAAAAAATATAAAATCGCGTTAAACGATGTTAATGGCACACTTGTCCGTTATACATATTTTCATTTAAAATATTTTACTAATATTTTACTCATACTGCCTACATAACAATATAAAAATCCCACCAATATAAGAACTACCTTTATACTCTGTATAAACTATTTTATGACAATTTTGAGACCAAAAAGAATAGACTTGACAATATTCGTTACGCGGTATGATTTTAACAATTGAATGAAAAACTGAGCTACCTTGTAGTTTGAAATAAACAGTTAATGGTGAGATAAATAAATTAAAAATAATATCTGTAATTCACATAAGCAGTCCTTCGGGCAGCGCTAATTACTTATTTAAACGTATATACATATTTGTGTACGCACTAGGTATAACATACTTAAACGTAAACATACGTAAACGTACATACTTTGTGTTTCCGTATCTTTGAAATCCGAGTAAAGCATTAAAACACACACCGCTTTTATAATAACGGATGTATCGATGTGAACAAGAATCAATTCTTATAAGCACTCATAACAACCAATTAGTACCAAATCTTAAAGTTCTCATTTTATTTGTGTAAATAGATACTGCAGCAATGATCAGCCAGACGAAAGCTACGACAGAAAGAGTAACTCCCAAAACTAACATTAAAAATTGAAGATCACCCTTTTGTGGTGCAACAAAAGATAATCCGATAACAAATACAACCAATAAGACCGCAGAGAGGATTTCGAGTGTGCTCTGGATCTTCGGCCACTTCCGGGCGCCAACAAAGTCTTGAACAGCTGTTTCACAACACGAGGTAACTGCTCCGTAACCCAATCCAGCCACCACGCAACCAACAGAAAGTAAATCAAGACTGTTGGCTTCTCCCAATACTGAAAA